>JAESUZ010001336.1:0-74988 GCA_017311185.1 Proteles cristata cristata | reverse complement strand
ATCATCTATCTATCTATCTATCTATCTATCTATATATCTATATATCTATCAATCATCTATCTGTCTGTCTGTGTATCCATCCATCCATCCATCCATTAGTGATGGGCAGGTTGAAGTACAGTCCTAGTTGAAACTAAGGACATCACAAACTCTCTGCTATTCATTCTTCAGTTGTGGATTATTTTTAAGGCCCTCTCTAATTCTTCTGAAGAACTCATAATATGACAATTTCTAAAGACTGAGAAACACATGTTTTTATGTGAATCTGTGGCATAGATTATTTTGACCCATTTGCCAACCCTTATTTGAAAAGGAGTAAGTATCACTTACTTAGGAAAAATGCAGTCCATAAGCCCTTTACATCAGCAGAACTTCAGATAGACAGTTTATAAATCTGGTAAAATATAAGTCATCTCTGTATTTATGAAAATATGTATACAGTAACATTTCTTAGAAAGTAAATAAAATTGCGGAATTATAGAGCTCTAAATCACACAATTTTAAAAAGAAGCATAAGTTTATGGGGTTACTTATAGATGGTATCAGAATTGGTACCTAATTTGTTTCTGCTAGTTAATGACCTCTTAGAAATAAAGTTAATAAGGGCTCCTGGGTGGCTCAGTCAGTTAAGCGTCCGACTTTGGCTCAGGTCATGATCTCACAGTTCATGGGTTTGAGCTCCACATCAGGCTCTGTGCTGACAGCTCAGAGCCTGGAGCCTGCTTCAGATTCTGTGTCTTCCTCTCTCTGTGCCTCCCCCACTCACGTTCTGTCTCTCTGTGTCTCTTAAAAATAAATAAATGTTAAAAAATTAAAAAAAAAGAAAGAACAGAGAGATTATCTCTAGGCAAAATTTGGATGGGGATTATTTCTGGCCAAATAAATAGCAAGAACAAAATCCCAGTGGCAAGAGACCCTGCTCTTTAGTTTCGGAGGGGAGATCTAGGTCATTCTCAAATGAAATAATAAGGATGTTTTGTGATGAGTTCCATGGAGCACTTTTTAAGAGAAATCACCCACAGAAATGCAATTTTAATATTTAATTGGATTACCATTCATAAAGTTTCATTCCTATTAACTAAGACATTCCTGTTTCCTTGCAATAAACACACACACACACACACACACACACACACACACACACACACACACCTCCATCATGACTTCCATATGTGGTTTATTTTTAAACATATGTTGACCAGCACATCCCATGTTGGCTAATTCACATCAAACTCATGGTACAGGAGTTTGTGTTGTGTTTTTGATGGAGGTTCACACAAATGTCACTATTATTTTCACTTAGAATTCAGGCATGGTTTTGTGGTTTTGAAAACAGAAGAATCTTTTGATACCTTGCATATCAAACTGAGATGCAAGTTTTTGATTACTTGCCATTAGAAATATATAATATCTTATACATATATATTTCTAATATATATATATTTCTTCCCTTTCTTTCTTTTTCTTTTTTTGCCAGATTTATCTTCTAGTGATTTTCTACCTTTAGGCTTTCTAAAACTTACAGACTTTCTCCCTTAGTCTAATATTTCAGCTCTATTAAACTTGAAAATTTTATATGTGTTTATTATAAAAAAGTAGAAAATAAGCAAAATGAAGGAAAAAAATCACTTGTAATACCACCACCAGAGATAACTATTCTTGTCATTTTGATGTATTTTTAAAAGTGGATTTGTGATACAATCATCTTTTATTCATTTAACATATTTTGTAAGTTTATAAGTTGCTAAACATACTTCTATATTTTGATATTAAAGATAAATTACATCCAGTATGTAGATATTTCAGTATTTTCATTAATTTTTATTTTGTATATCTTTGCATAGAATTCTCAAGATTTCATTACAGCAATTTTCAAGAAACAGGAACATTTTAAGGTTTTGTGAAGCCAATTCAAATAACCTATAAGAGTCATTATTATAGTCATTATTATTTATTATTATTAGTCATTATTGTGTAATATATGTAGTATAGTAATAATTTAGTAGATGTTGCATAGTAATGATTAAATAATTCTAGTAATTATTATTACAAAAGTAAATTAATTAATAATTACAGTAATAGTTTAATACATGTAGTATAGTAATAATCACTATTGCAAAAACTCTAAACAAAATTCCTTGAAGGCAGAGACTATATATTATTCATCTCTGGGACCTAAGTGCTTAGGCAAAGTCTGGTGTGTGATAGGTCTATGCTTTTGTTTAATGAATGATTGAACATGAATGAAACCTTACATTTGGGAAAATAATTTGAATTCAGTATTTCTAAATTGTCTTCTCTTTCTATATTTGGTATAAAAATGAATACAGAAGAAAATTATCAGGGACATTTATCAAAATGATCTTAGGTAGTTCCATTTTTTTTCTTAATTAAATTCATAGCGAGAGATATACTCAATTTGAAAATTATCTTCTGTTTTCTCATTATGAGAACAGAATAGAAATGGACATGACATAAGACATCAGGATGTCAAAAGCTGCAAAAACAATCACCAGCTGTTTTGAATCAATTGTAGTTTCTCATTGTTCTGAGAAGACATGGAAGTCACTTCTGAAGCTCTTCTCCATTAACAATTGTAAAATCAAATCTATAATTGGGAGAGGATTCTATTTCTAATATGTCTGATGCAGATTTGGGGACATTATCGAATGATACTAAAAAATTAGGCAATGGATATTTTTTAAAAATACAACTTGTTTTCTATGTCCCTTTACCAAGGTAACATTGACGGTATTACAGATAAGAAAAAAGATGACAAAGTCTTTCCTAACAGATTGCTTCATCTTTCCAACTTCTTTGCTAATATTTTTATATGAATGAGATAAAATATCATTTTGTATCTCTAAATGGATTTTATAAAAGACAAATGATATTAAGAAGATAATTTTCAAAACCACTTTTTCTCCTTAGGTAATAGTGATGCCAGAGACATAACACAAAAAGCAGGATATTTTTATTGGGGGAATATAATGAAAGGATAATTGTTAATGAGTTTAATACTTATGTAACCAACATATATTCTTTTATCACAGACAACTGGAGCACAAGAATATATTGCTTAAGCGCTGTGTTTCTTTCCTTCTGCCTCTAAGGAAGACGGATGGGTAGGAAGCAGGAATGCTTCTGCCCAGAAGAGAAAGCCTGCATCTAAATAGCAACATGAAACAGAAATTGATGTTGTTTACCCTCAGGAAGTATGAAGTTAAGTAAAGAAGCCAGTGTCATTCTATGTTCCCCAAACAAAGCTTTGATCCCAAGAGCCCATCCAAATATTTGTAGAGAATTTTTTTTTAGCTCCACTTGTCTTTATTTTTTCTATTTTTCTCAGATATTGCAAAGTTCTTGGTCTGTTAAGCAGTTGGCAGGAGTTATGCAGCTTAATAAAAAGTGTCTAGTGATAGCTTTGTTGCTTGTCTATTTCTTCCGGAACTTCTGTCAGTTGGTTCAGTGAAGTTATTGAACCTGCTAATTGTTAAGCTCCCGCACATCAGACAGTAACGTCTATAGTGAGGACTCTAGATCCAGTAGGTGTTGCCACGAGTACAGCCAGACCACAGCCTCAGTACCACCAGAGAAATTAGGGTGACACTTCACACCAAGAACTAGAGAACTTTGGAAAACCCAGACATGCTCCTGAGCTGATACGTGGACTGATATGTGGAATTTGAGACAGGGTTCAAAATGGACTGGCTGAAATCCATGTGGAGGGCTATACCTGTATTTTTGTAACACATTCTTCATTCTATATTAAACTTTTTTTTTTTTCAAAAAAAGAAGAAAGGAAAGAGTCAATTTCCATGTAGTTGTTTTCTCCTATTAATTGCTGCTTCTGTAAAATGCATTGGCAGAAAACATGTTTGATCTTTATTAATTTGGCACAATGCTAATCTCCAGGTCATAGGAATTTCTGTAGTCTACACAGTTAGGAAAAGAATGCAGAGCTTAAAGGAAAAATAAAGTCAATACTGTATTGTACTATACATACATGGATATTAAGTGCAGGCTATTATCACTTCAAATAATTCTGTCACAGTTAGAGATTTGGACACTGATTTACATATGGACAAGGGAGACAGGGGTAGCAAAGAAGAGGAATTCTGCATGCATTTGAAGAGCTCATCTATTGCTATGGAAACAGAAACATCCTAGCAACAGCTGCTTGATACGCAGCTGACATGAAGAGCTTAAGACCTTAAACAAGAGGAAAATGAGCCATGAAGAAATCTTTAATATATATAGCATTTATATTTTTAAAGGTTTGAAATGGAGAGTGGAAAATTCATACATAATTATGTCAAAGAATAGAAAGTTTCAGAAATCAGTTTATCTTCTCACCATCCTAAAACCCAGAATATTACTTGTATTGTAATAGCTACCAATTGTAATATCGGGTACCATTATCCTGATTGCAAGACAAAATGCCACTTATCAGATCTCCAATGCTACTTGTACATCTTTTGCTGAGTCTAAAAGATAGCCTTCGACCATATTTTAATATACATTCTTTGTTCGCAGCAATCCTTAGAATCTTATCAGCATAAAATATTTCAAAACTTCCTCTGTAAAAGGAGAAAATTCAGACAATGGCTTAAGGTTTTTATTTAAGCTTGAAAAACATAATTGTGTCTTTATTATTTTAGTGAATAGAAGAGTTTCCTAATGCTTAACTTTTTCCAGCTAAGTGTGACGGCCATTCATTTTACATGTTTAAATAAACAGTTGTTTATATGAAATGAAAATAACCAAATATTGGTCATAATTTCACATCTTTCTGTATGAATGGTGTGTGTGTGTGTGTGTGTGTGTGTGTGTGTCTATCTGTCTGTCTGTCATTCTCTTCCAGGCACCAGAGAATATTTTTTTGTAACTTTTTAATACCTGAACGTATATTCAAAACACATCATGTGGACTTTCCCTTCTGTTTTTGGAACCATCAAAGTTAGTGACCCGCAGTGAAATGAACCATATTGCTATAGGCCATTTCAAGAACTCACACTGTTTTACTGTTTTACCTATCACTTTTAACTTCCAGAATCATAATTTGAGTATTTAAAGCATATTTTCATACTTATCCAGAGGACAGACCAGAAGACAGTTTTTTAAAACACAACCTTTTAGAGAGAGCAATTCAGAAAATTGTAGTAAATCGGTAGAATTCACTATGTATTTAAATGTCAACACTATTAAGTGTCCATTGGGTAAAAATGTCATTTGTTATAGTAGGTTCAGGTGTCTGATATAATGATTCAACAATTCTATACATTACTCACTACTCATCAAGGTAAGTGTTCTTATAATCCTCTATCTATTTGGGTAAAATAGAAATGCCATTTTTAAAATCCAGAACTTAAAACTCTTCTTATATGTCTCCACTAAATGATTGAAGGGAATATCGTTAACTGCACTGTTAAATTGCAAGACTGGGGCTCAGAACATTTGAATGTCTATTTACCATCACATAAAGAATCATTTGCATCATTCAAAGAACCACGTTCTATGACAGTTGATTTTCACATTAAGTGAGCATCATTACCAGAATGACCTCCCACTTGTGATTTATAGCTCTCGTTTTGTGATACCAGACATTCTATTAGCTCAAGAGGCATTAAGAGTCTCCAAAACCCTGAAAATTAATTCTATTTAATTTAATTTAATTGCATCCCCACTCATACAGGTAACACAACCAAATATCTGAGTCATCCTAGGCTTCTCTTTATTTCTGATTTCTTATATCCAATCACTAAGTCCTGTCAATTTTATCTTCGTTAAATTTTTTCTTCCCAAATTCGTATAACAGCCTTCTCCACTGTTATCTGTCCTCGCTTTAATCAATTCTCACAGTTGCTATCTGAGCTTTCCAAATCCAATTCCAGTGATGTTCTCTCTTATTTAAAAAATTTTAATGGCTCCCCACTCTCCATTTGAATAAAGTACAGCTTTTCTTTATAGGGTGTAGAATCCTCCAAGATCCGACCTCTGTCTACCATTAACCTTGTATTCCCTCTGCTCTTCACATGCTAAGCAACAACCATACCAATGAACCCTACAAATGTGCTGCTTTACACTTTTACACTTTAATTCCTCTCTAAGAAATTTTCCTTTAACTTCTCATTTAAGTTCTGTTTGTCCTTCAAGATTATCAGGCACGTTGTTCTAACTTTTTTTTAAATGTAGACTGAAGAGTATCATGAAACCCCATGTAACCATTACTCAACTTCAACTATTAATCCATGGCCAACAGTTTTTCAGGTGTGTCTCATCCTTCCTGTATTATTTTGAAACAATTCCATTAGCGATAACTCCTTCCATAAATCTTTCAGCATACAGCTCTTAAAGATAACTCTTTTTAACCAGTCACAATAACATGAGCTAAAAGATTTACCAATGACTTCTTAATTCTATAGCATAACTGGTAAGTGTTCAATTTCCAACCGTTTCATGTGTTAACAGTTTTAGAAATTTTCTGATTTTTAAATATTTTGTGGTTTGCTGTTTGAATCTGGATGGAATAAAGTCCAAACAGTGCAAATGGTTTATGTGTCTATTACCTATAGGTTCCATTTTTTTCCCCTCACAACTTAATTGTGGAATAAAATTAGGTTAGTTGTCCAAGAGAATTTTCAATTATCAAGATTTTGCTGATCCTTCTATGTTCTCCAGCGTTCTTCCCTCTTGACCACATTGCTAGTTGGATCTAGAGACTTAATAATATGTGATTCAGTTTTTTTTTTTTTTTTTACAAGACTACTAAAGATGGTCTTCCATCAGAAGCACATACCTGTTTACCTCTATTTTTCTGGTACAAAGAGCTCTTTACATGGTTGATTCATAAATTCCTTAGAGGTTGTCAAATGGTGTATTGCAATTTTATAATTTCTTCCTCATTTAATAGCTAGATTAATTTGAAGAATGAAAACATCTCTTGGCTATCCATGATAAAGTTTACGTATCTTTATTTTCCAGTTTCCACAACAATTTACCAGTTTCCAAAAACATTAATTGCCCAACATTTTCTTTTTTATTTTAAAATTTTATTTGGAAGCCTACGCCATGGTTTTCAATCCATTTTAGTTATTTTACTTATTGATGTCAAATTGTCTCATTCTTGGTCAATGAGAATCACCTTATGTTGGATCCTGAGTTCTTTTGATGGTCCTACAAATTTTTCTCTTCTTTGCATCTGGTGTAACAAGACGTTTCAGGCTCTGCTTTCTTTATTTCCAGCCCAGACCTGAAATCAGCCATTTCTCCAATGAACTATTTTATTTCTTTAACTGAAAATAAGGAATATCATGTCACAATTATACTCCCAAACCGGTCATAATCATGGAATTTTACAGGCAGAGGACAAATATCATATGTTTGCACATATAGGAGGATTAGGAGGAACTTGACGGAGGAACAAGGGGGAGAAGAAGGAGGGAAATGGTTGGGGAAAGGGAGAGAGGCAAACCATGAGAGACTCTTGAATGCTGACAAAAACTGAAGACTGATGGATGTGGGGAGGAGGGGGGATGGGCATGGAGGAGGACACTTGTGGGGATGAGCACTGAGTGTTATGTGGAAACTAATTTGACAATAAACTATTTGTAAAAAATAAAAAAAATTTAAAAAATCATGGAATTTTACTTAGTCTCTTATACCTTTTATCTGTATCTCTTAACAACCACACTGAGAATCCCAGTTCTAAAGGATTTTGGCTAGAGTAGGATAGCAGTTATTTATTTAATTAACCTGATAATTGGATACATTAATGTCAGAGTTACAATATAAACATTACTTAACAACAAAATGATTTCCAAAAATAATTCAATTTATTTTTTTGGTTCTTGACTTTTTGTCCTTAGCATATATTATTGATGGTAAACTTCTAATGTGTTTTAAACTTCTAATGTGTACTGTTCTTTAGAACAGTACAGTTCTTTAAAAATTTTTTTTAACATTTATTTATTATTGAGAGACAGAGAGAGACAGAGCATGAGCATGGGAGGGGCAGCGAGAGGGGGAGACACATCATCTGAAGCAGGCTCCAGGCTCTGAGCTGTCAGCACAGAGACTGATATGGAGCTCGAACTCACAGATTGTGAGATCATGACCTGAGCTGAAGTCGGATGCTTAACTGACTGAGCCACCCAGGTGCCCCAAAATCAGTACAGTTCTTATCTGTGCAGTTATTTTTATCACCAACTCTATATACAAAGAACCTCCTTTGTTTCATTTTCTTAAAGTTTCTTAAGATATTTTGATATTTTTTTTCTAAAGTTTATTTATTTTTCAGGGTGGGGTAGGGGCAGAAAGAGAATCCAAAGCAGTGTCCGTGCTCAGTGCAGAGCCTAATGCAGGGTTCTATCTCGCAACCATGAGATCATGACTTGAGCTAAAATCAAGAGTTGGAAGCTTAACTGACTGAACTACCCAGCTGCCTCAAGATATTTTGAGAATTTTAAAAATAAGATTATATATATATACATTATATACATTATATACATATATATTATATTATCTTAGAAAGAGGAGTGCATATGGGGATTGGGGATAGGGTCAGAGAGAAACAGAGAGAGAGAGACAGAAAGAGAGAGACAGAGAGAGAATCTTTTTTTTTTTTTTTGGGCTTTTAGGAAAACTTTTATTTTCTATTTATTTTTTTTTAATTCTAAACAGCTTCACTAATTTTTATTCTCCACAAGAATATTTTTTAGCCTTGCTGTTTCATCATTAATATTCCTGTCTAGCTTCTTTTTTTTATTTATTTTTTATTTTTTACAAATAGTTTATTGTCAAATTAGTTTCCACATAACACCCAGTGCTCATCCCCACAAGTGCCCTCCTCCATGCCCACCCCTCCTCCCCCACATCCACCAGTCCTCAGTTTTTGTCAGCATTCAAGAGTCTCTCATGGTTTGCCTCTCCCCCTTTCCCCACCATTTCCGCCCTTCTTCTCTCCATTGGTCCTCTGCTAAGCTCCTCCTAATCCTCCTATACGTGCACACATATGATATTTGTCTTTCTCTGCCTGACTTATTTCGCTCAGCATAACGCCCTCAAGGTCCATCCATGTTGCCACACATGGCCAGATTTCATTGTTTCTCATTGCCATGTAGTATTCCATGGTATAGATAAACCACATCTTCTTGATCCATTCATCTGTTGATGGACACTTGGGCTCTTTCCAGGTTTTAGCTATTGTGGAGAGTGCTGCTATGAACATTGGGGTACATGTGCTCCTATGCCTCAGCATTTCTGTATCCCTTGGGTAAATTCCTAGCAGTGCTATTGCTGGGTGATAGGGGAGTTCTATTGTTAGTTTCCTGAGGAACCTCCACACTGTTTTCCAGAGGGCTGTACCAGTTTACATTCCCACCAACAGTGTAGGAGGGAGCCCGTTTCTCCACATCCTCGCCAGCATCTAGAGTTCTCTGATTTGCTCATTTTATCCACTCTGACTGGCATGAGGTGGTATCTCAGTGTGGTTTTGATTTGTATTTCCCTGATGAGGAGGGATGCTGAGCATCGTTTCATGTGTCTGTTGGCCATCTGGATGTCCTCTTTGGAGAAGTGTCTGTTCATAACTTCTGCCCATTTCTTCACTGGGTTGTTTGTTTTTCGGGTGTGGAGTTTGGTGAGTTCCTTATAGATTCTGGATATTAACCCTTTATCTGATATGTCATTTGCAACTATCTTTTGCCATTCCGTTGGTTGCCTATTAGTTTTGTGGGTTGTTTCCTTTGCTGTGCAGAAGCTTTTAATCTTGATGAGGTCCCAATCATTTATTTTTGCTCTTGATTCCTTGCTTTTGGGGATGTGTCAAGTAAGTTGCTGCGGTGGAGGTCAAGGAGGTTGTTTCCTGCTTTCTCCTCTAGGGTTTTGATGGTTTCCTGTCTCACGTTCAGGTCCTTTATCCATTTTGAGTTTATTTTTGTATGGTGTGAGAAAATGATCTAGTTTCATTCTTCTGCATGTTGCTGTCCAGTTCTCCCAACACCATCTGTTAAAAAGGCTGTCTTTTTCCATCAGATATTCTTTCCTGCTTTGTCAAAGATTAGTTGGCTGTATACTTTTGGGTCCACTTCTGAGTTCTCAATTCTGTTCCATTGGTCTCTGTGTCTGTTTTTGTGCCAATACCATACTGTCTTGATGATGACAGCTTTGTAGTAGAGGCTAAAGTCTGGGATGGTGATCCCTCCCGTTTTGGTTTTGTTTTTCAGGATTACTTTGGCTATTCGGGGTCTTTTGTGGTTCCATACAAATTTTTGGATAGTTTGTTCTAGTTTTGAGAAGTATGCTGGTGCAATTTTGATTGGAATTGCATTGAATGTGTAGAGTGCCTTAGGTAGTAATGACATCTTAACTATATTTATTCTTCCTATCCATGAGCATGGAATGTTTTTCCACTTCTTTGTGTCTTCTTCAATTTCCTTCATAAGTTTTCTATAGTTTTCACCATACAGATCTCTTGTATCCTTGGTTAGGTTTATTCCGAGGTACTTTATGGTTTTTTGTGCAATTGTGAATGGGATCAGTTTCTTGATTTCTCTTTCTGTTGCTTCATTGTTGGTGTATAAAAATGCAACCGATTTCTGTACGTTGATTTTGTACCCTGCAACTTGGCTGAATTCTTGGATCAGTTCCAGTAGGCTTCTGGTGGAGTCTGTCGGGTTTTCGATGTAGAGTATCATGGCATCTGCGAAGAGTGAAAGTTTGACTTCCTCTTTGCCAATTCTGATGCCTTTGATTTCCTTTTGGTGTCTGATGGCTGATGCTAGGGCTTCCAGCACTATGTTAAACAGCAGTGGTGAGAGTGGGCATCCCTGTCGTGTTCCTGATCTCAGGGGGAAAGCTCTGAGTTTTTCCCCGTTGAGGATGATGTTAGCTGAAGGCTTCTCATAGATGGCTTTGATGATGTTTAAGCAGGTTCCTTCTATCCCAACTTTCTCGAGAGTCTTTATTAAGAAGGGATGCTGTATTTTGTCAAATGCTTTTTCTGCATCTATTGACAGGATCATATGGTTTTATCTTTCTTTTATTAATATGATGTATCACATTGATTGATTTGCGAATGTTGAACCAGCCCTGTAACCCAGGAATGAATCCCACTTGATCTTGGTGGATGATTCTTTTTATATGCTGCTGGATTCGATTTGCAAGGATCTTGTTGAGAATTTTTGCATCCGTATTCATCAAGGATATTGGCCTGTAGTTCTCTTTTTTTGCTGGATCTCTGTCTGGCTTGGGAATCAGAGTGATGCTGGCTTCATAAAATGAGTCCGGGAGTTTCCTTCGCTTTCTATTTTTTGGAATAGCTTGAGCAGAATTGGGATTAATTCTCTTTTAAATGTCTGGTAGAATTCCCCAGGGAAACCATCAGGTCCAGGGCTCTTATTTGTTGGGAGATTTTTGATCACTGATTCGATTTCTTCACTCGTTATGGGTCTGTTCAGGTTTTCTATTTCTTCCGTGTGAATTTTGGTAGTGAGTGTGTGTTTAGGAATTTGACCATTTCTTCTAAGTTGTCCAATTTATTGGCATATAATTTTTCATAGTATTCCCTGATAATTGCTTGTATTTCTGAGGGGTTGGTTGTAATAAGTCCATTTCATTCATAATTTTGTCTATTTGGGTGCTCTCTCTTTTCTTTTGGATAAGTCTGGCTAGAGGTTTGTCAATTTTGTTTACTTTTTCAAAAAACCAACTCTTGGTTCATTGATCTGTTCAATTGTTTCTTTGGTCTCGATGTTGTTTATTTCTGCTCTAAATTTTACTATTTCTCTTCTTCTACTGGGTTTAGGGCGTTCTTGTTGCTCTGCCTCTAGTTCCTTTAGGTGAGCTGTTAGATTTTGGACTTGCGCTTTTCTAATCTCTTGAAATAGGCCTGGAGGGCAATGTACTTTCCTCTTAGGACTGTCTTTGCCGCATCCCATAGATTTTGAATTGTTGTGTTTTCATTTTCATTTGTTTCCATATATTTTTTAATTTCATCTCTAATTGCCTGATTGGCCCATTCATTCTTTAGAGGGTGTTCTTTAACCTCCATGTTTTTGGAAGTTTTCCAGACTTCTTCCTGTAATTGATTTCAAGTTTCAAAGCATTGTGATCTGACAGTTTGCATGGTATGATCTCTATTCTTTTATATTTCTTGAGGGCTGCTTTATGTCCCAGTATGTGATCTATCTTGGAGAATGTGCCATGCGCACTTGAGAAGAAAGTAAATTCCCTGGCCTCAGGATGTAAAGTTCTAAATATATCTGTCAGGTCCATCTGGTCCAATGTATCTTTCAAGTCCATTATTTCTTTACTGATTTTCTGTCTGGTTGACCTATCCATTGCTGTAAGCGGAGTATTAAAATCCCCTGCTATTAGCACATTCTTATCTATAAGCTTGTTTCTGTTTGTGATTAATTGTTTTATATATTTAGGTGCTCCCATATTCGGTGCGTAGACATTTATGATTGTTAGTTCTTCCTGATGGATGGACCCTGTAATTATTATGTAGTGCCCTTCTTCATCTCTTGTGATTGTCTTTAATTTAAAGTACAGTTTGTCTGATATAAGTATCGCTACTCCGGCTTTCTTTGGATTTCCTGTAGCATGATATATATTTCTCCATCTCCTTACTTTTAATCTGAAGGTATCTTCCCGTCTAAAATGAGTTTCTTGTAGACAGCATATAGATGGATTTTGTTTTTTAATCCATTCTGCTACCCTATATCTTTTGATTGGAGCATTCAGCCCTTTTACATTCAGTGTTATTATTGAAATATGTGGGTTTAGAGTCTTTGTATCTTTTGTTGGGTTCATGTTTGTGGTGGTGTCTCTGGTATCTTTGTTCCTTGCAACCTTTCCTTCAGAGCATCCCCTCAGGATTTCTTGTAGGGCTGGCTTCATGGTGACAAATTCTTTCAATTTCTGTTTATTTGGTAAGGTTTTTATCTCTCCTTCTATTTTGAATGACAGGCTTGCTGGATAGAGGATTCTTGGCAGCATATTTTTACTGTTCATCACATTGAAGATATCCTGCCATTCCTTTCTGGCCTGCCACGTTTTAGTAGATAGGTCTGTCACCACTCTGATAGGTTTCCCTTTGTATGTGAGGGCCCTTTTCTCCCTAGCTGCTTTCAAAATTCTCTCTTTGTCCTTGTATTTTGCCATTTTTACGATGATATGTCGTGCAGAAGATCGATTCAAGTTACGTCTGAGAGGAGTCCTCTGAGCCTCTTGTATTTCCACATTGACTTCCTTCCCCAGGTCGGGGAAATTCTCTGCTATAATTTGTTCCAGGACTCCTTCAGCACCTTTCCCTCTCTCTTCCTCTTCTAGGATTCCTATGATATGGATATTGTTGCGTTTGACTGTGTCGCTGAGCTCTCGAATTCTTCTTTCCTGTTCCTGGATCAGTTTGTCTCTTTTTTGTCAGCTTCTTGTTTTTCTAGAATGGTGTCTTCTAAATCACTTATTCTCCTTTCTGCCTCTTCAAGCCGTGCATTGGAGGCCTCTAATTTATTATGTATCTCATTTATCGCATTTTTAATTCTTCATGTCTATTTTTATTTTCCATTCTGTCTGTAGCCATAGTTTCTTTGATGTCCCCTATGTTTTTTTCAAGCCCTGCTATTAATTTCACCATTATTATTCTAAAATCTTGTTCACTTATGCTGCTGATATCTGTTTTGAGCGGTTCATTAGCTGTCATTTCTTCTTGGAGTTTCTTTGGAGGAGAGCTCTTTCGTTTCGTCATTTTAGTTAGCTTTCCGGCTCTTGTTGGTTTAAAGACCTGTTATGCTCTCTGTTTCTATGAGCACTGCTATATCCAAGAAACTCTTTGACTTTCCAGGGCCTATCCTTTCTGAGATTGTTTTTGAATGGTATCCCTCGGTCACTCTTGTTGGGACCTTAGTTATTTTATTTTCCTATTCGTAGTGATATTTGGGACTCTTCACCTTGTGTACTCTAGCTTGTTTCTTGAGGTAGCCCTGGAAAAGAAAACAGACAGACAAACACACAGGGAGCAGGAGCACACAAACGCACAGGCTGATTCAACTAACATGCAAAGTGAGAGGGAAAACGAAAAAGTTAATAGAAAAGACGGAGGAGGGAGGGCGAATAGGGAGCATAAAATACATAAAAGGGTCAAAAAGGGGAAAAGAAAAGGAAAAAAGAAGAAAACCGATGGACAAAGAACAGTTTAAAGCATATACCTGGATTTCCCAGCTACAGTTAAATAGCCGTGTGTATGCAGTGCTGGTTGAAGAGCATAGAGAAAAAGAGAGAAGGCAGGGTGAGACAAGTCAGATTTGGAAATAGAATGAACAGGCAGAAGGGATAAGAAACTTTTTTCAAAGAGGTAAAGGGTAGAATGTGGTTTGATAGGTGAGAGAAGGATGCTGGAATTATCCAGAGAAACTATATAGTCTAATTACTCCTGAGAGAAATAGCTAAAAAAGTCGGTAGGTGTAGAATTTACATTTACAGAATGGACTTGTGATTGTTTAAGCAAGCTGGCGACCAGAGTTAATCAGGTCAGTGTTTTGGGGAAAAAAGCGAGAAAAGAGAAAAAAGAAGAAAAAAAAAGAGAAAAGAAAGGGAAAAAAAAAAGAAAGAAGAAAAAAAAAGAAAAAAGAAAAAAAAGGAAAAAGAAAAAAAAAAAGGGGAGGAGGGCACCTCTCTGGCAGGGATGGGCGTGGCGTGATCCGATGCCTCAGGCGGGGGTTCTGCCTTGGCGATTGTGGGAAGGAGAGTGACGGTGCTCCAGTCCCTTCTTGAACCCCGCGCTGCAGCTCGCTTTTTTTTTTTTTTTTTTTTGGCGTGTCAACTCCCCGTTCCGGGGACGCAGCCGAAGTTGGTTGCACTCTTCAACCCAGGCCAGTTCAATCTCCAAATCCCAGCCCGCGCCCCGCTGAAGTTGCCTTAGACACAGCTTCCCAGACAACCCCCTCGGGCTATTCCAGGCTCCCTGCTGAGCTCTGGGGGCGGAGTCAGGATCGCTGCTTTCTTCTCTGGTCGGCTCTGGTGCGCATGCGCGGGGGCTTGTCTGCAGCGTCCGCGCAGCCCGAGCCCGCTGGAGTGAGGAAAACCTGGTCTCTCTATGGCTCGTCACCCGAAACACGAACTCACAGGCAAATTTCCCAGTTTTTAGCTCTTTGCCTTCCCTCTCGAGTTCCAGCCAGCCAGGAGCGCGGACGCCTGGTGTCTGTGTGGCTCTTTCAGGGATCCCAGCCGCCCTGGAGCTACAATGGCGGCAGGCGCGCCGCCGCTGGAGTGAGGAAAACCGGGTCTCTCTATGGCTCGTCACCCGAAACACGAACTCACAGGCAAATTTCCCAGTTTTTAGCTTTTTACCTTCCCTCTCGAGTTCCAGCCACCGAGAAGCGCAGACGCCTGGTGTCTGCGCGTCTCCTTCAGGGGTCCCAGCCGCCCTGGAGCTACAATGGCGGCAAGCGCGCCGCCGCTGGAGTGAGGAAAACCGGGTCTCTCTATGGCTCGTCACCCGAAACACGAACTCACAGGCAAATTTCCAGTTTTTAGCTTTTTGCCTTCCCTCTCGAGTTCCAGCCAGCCAGGAGCGCGGATGCCGGGTGTCTGCGCGTCTCTTTCAGGGATTCCAGCCGCCCTGGAGCTACAATGGCGGCAGGCGCACCCGCGCCGCTTTAAAACCCCACCTCCAGGAGCGGCACAAAGAAGCAGTTTGTGTGCTCAGCCTCCCCCAGGACCAGTTGTCGTGAGGGGACCTGGTGTGCAGATATTTGGCAAGTACGGTCTTTCTATGCACCGAGCGGAGATTTTTCTGTCTCGGACTCTCTCCTTTTTCCCCTCTCACTCCCCGTAGAGGGTAGAGGGGGATCGCCTCCCACCCTGGAGGCTCCGATCCCAGCCTGATTTTACCTTCCCCAGTTCGCACTCACGTTAGAAGGCTTTCTCAGTGGATTCTGCGTCCCTTTTTCTCCCAGTCTCTCAGGTTTTGTATGGTTTCCAATGGCTTCAGATCTTTTCTGTGTGATGTATGGGCGCGAGTGCAAGTACGGAGCTCCTTACTTCTCCGCCATCTTGCCTCCCTCCGGTATTTTAATTTTTTAAAATAATTTTTATAATTGAGGAACTTGAGGTCATAACAAGTTCAATATTTTCCTAGGTCACCTAAGTAGAGAATAGCAGAGCCTGCAGTAAATGTTTGTCTATTACATTTCTATTTCGTCATGCTATTTCATGTTGATCTCTGCAACACAGGTTAAGATAGAACAGATTTTACTTCTTTTTACCTTACACTAGAAAAATAGAAAACACTCTACTTGGTTATATTGTGTGTATTTTTTACTATCTAAACAAAGAAATAAAACTCTCCTAGTGTTTTATTTCGTCATTAGGGCAAACAGAAGAATAACAACATGTTTTGAATGATTTTTGCTTAGTTTTCATAGGTAATGAAATTATAATCCATATCTACAAAAGAAGAGAAATAACCTTACATCGAGATGTGCAACAAAAGTAATTTAGGGTAGCAGACCTTGTCATATCTCTGAGATTTGTCTTGTCAATCATTAGCTGTCAAGAGTGTTCATCCTGTCACTTTGATTAAAAGTAACAAAACTTGTTTGATGGAAATTCTTTCTCTTGAAGAAAAATCATATGAAGTTATTTTCTCTGTCCCTGTAAACAAGGGAAAAATACTTGTCATCATTTATCTTGGCAAAGTGTTGAAATATATTAATTGAAAATAACCAAGGGCAGAGGTGATTTTTTAATGTTCATGAATTTTGCATGGAGGAGAGAATCCCCATGGAGTTAGTCTGTTGGATATTCTTTTGGAGACTTGATTTCTGGAACCCAAAACAGAAGTAAAATTGGCATCAATTTACATTTGTTTGCTTATTTTCCAAATCAACTATTTTCAAAATTCACAATATTTATGTCTGAGTCCTATTAATATACACAGAGTACTTTGATTATGTAAATGTTTATTGTAAAATAATTTAATTACATAATGACTTTGTTCCTTATCTTTTATGCCAACAGAGAAAAGAGAGGAACAGAGTATACTGTCAGGCATAGAAGCATAATCTTTCCTCTATTTTGCACTGGAAAATAATAGATTTCCATGATGCCACTGTAAGTCTCTTCAGTCTGCATCTTTGTGCCATATATAGACAAGGTGATAGACTTATGCTTTTAGAAATTAAGTTTAAAAATTTTCCCATTACAGGGGGCGCCCGGGTGGCTCAGTCGGTTAACAGAAGCTCAGGTGACGATCTCACGGTTCATGAGCATGAGCCCGCCATCGGGCTCTTATGCTATATAGCTCAGAGCCTAGAGCCTGCTTCAATTCTGTGTCTCCCTCTCTCTGCTTCTCTCTCTCAGAAATAAATAAACGTTTAAAAAAATTTTTTTTAAATTTCCCATTACAAAAAATCAACAGGCTGAGAAAATACAACATACAACTTTTAAATTACAAATTTGTGCCTGTAAGAAAGGAAGAAAACCCTTAATAAAAAAAGAAGTAGGCAACTACAAAATAGTTTAAAAATCACAAGCGGGACACTGGGCTGTTTGAGGACATTTGACTATACCAGGAACTTAGATCTTTAGGTCTTAAGGTCTTTGAAGAGTACATGAAACAACCAACCAACCTTTGGCCCCAGCAGAAGAGGGGAAGGGGACCATATTTAACATTGTTTACATCCAAAGTCTACAACTTAGTGAAACTGAAAAAGACATTCACCAAATAACAAAGGGATATGACAATGGAACTGGTCATTGCTGGACTTGGCTCCAAGACGAGGAAAGCATAACCTTATGAAACCAAGACAAAACTTTGTCCTGTATGACCCAGAAAATCTCACTCTAAGAAATACATTCAGAGTGGCCCTACTTCAATACAGCTCTGTTAATGCCTGGCCAAAGCTAACTCAAATCTGCCTTGGAGAAATCTCTACTCAACTTAGGCCTCTCTTGGTTCTTGAACCTTAAGGTCATAGAAATATCAGTTTTATACTTCCGGTCACAGAAAATGAGAAAATAATCCACCATAATCAAGAGTTAGTAAATAGCAGAACTGGAAAAAGCATGATTTTAGTAATTAGGACCTATCTTTAAAATATAAAATAACTATGATTAAAACATTTAAATAAAAGAGAATTGAAAACATGGTCAAGGAGGATGAGGCTAACAAAACGTATCCAGAATTTATTTTAGAGAACTACATATATTGTTCAGAAATAAAAAATAATGCAAATTAAAAACTCAGTGGAATTAGTAGTGGAGAATTAGACACAAGTTAAGAGAAAGCTAGTGAACTTGATCTTATATATGAAGAAACTTTCTAGAAACAGAGAAGAAATACAAAGTGGATTAATGTAGAAAAATGATTAAGAGGCACAGTGGGCAGAATACAAAAGCCAGTGCTACTTCTTATTAGTTACAGGAGAAGAAATGGAAAAAGCTAGTGGTTAAATATATAAATGCTGAGGATTATCCAGAATTGATAGAAGACACAAAATACCCAGATTCAAGAAACAAGATAAAAGCTAAAATAAGATAAATATAAAATAATAGACCCGTGGGCACATGTTCATGTATATAAAAAATCAAAGAGATGTTGCATGCAAGTATTTATTTATTTTAGAAGAAAAAAGAAAAAAGTCATCTACAAAGGAACAATAACTGGAATGACATCTGATTTTTAACAGTAAAATATGTCACAATAAGTGGAAAAATATGATCAAAGTACTGAGAATAAAAATAACTTAGTCTTAATCCTATACCTAACAGAACTTTCAATAAAGAAAAATTTCAACTTTTAATGTTTGTAGGCTGTGCTTCTGGGCTCCCAGGGAAACTATACTTTTACTTTTTGCCAAGGTCAGAATGACTTAACCAAACTTCAAAGCATGGGCTCTTATATCTGCCTGGAGCACACACCTTACATCTGTTTCATTAGCAAATAACCTAAGAGAAACATTTCAAACTAAAGATAAGAGTAAAAACCTTCTAGAGTTTTCATACCTCTGAAGTCTGCAACTTTGTACATACCAAAAAGCACAAGATAAAATTTATAATTTTCTGGAATGTCTTATGTCATGATGATTTGTAATTCTTGATGTAACAAAAAACATATATAACCCTCTACTGAGCATTCCTTCTCTAGAGCACTCTCTTTTTTGTGAAGATTATGTATCTGGAGTAGCTATTCTAACTCAAGCTCAAATAAAATTCCTGTCCTTTCTCTTTAAAATTTCAAAAAAGGTTTGTTCATTTTGCACCAACAGTTTCACTTAATAAGAATGAAATAAATATATTTTCATAAAAATCTGAAGAGAGTTTTTTTCTACTAGACTCTTGCTAAGGAACTTTCAAGACTGTACTTCAGGAAAAAGAGAAATAAATCCAAAAGTTAGCAGTGAGAGCAAGAAGGAGTGGTAAGCCAAAAAACTGATATACATGTGGTTATTTCTTAATAAATATTTTTGCATAAAAATAATATTGTTGTACAACATGTGAGAGAACTAAAATTGCTTGAATAGTAAGGCAAATTTGGAATTAAAACACTTGTGTTGCCAAGAAAAAAAACTGAGGCAGTCATTAACTTTGGGCTTTAAGTAAAATATGTACACATTAAAAGTGAAGAAATTGAGGGGCGCCTGGGTGGCTTAGTCGGTTAAGCGTCCGACTTTTGCTTAGGTCATGATCTCGCGGTTCGTGGGTTCGAGCCCCGCGTCGGGCTCTGTGCTGACTGTCAGCTCAGAGCCTGGAGACTGTTTCAGATTCTATGCCTCCCTCTCTCTCTGACCCTCCCCTGCTCACGCTGTTTCTCTCTCCTAGAAATAAATAAAACAAAACAAAAAATTAAAAAAAAAAGTGAAGAAATTGCTCAAAGAAAATAAGTAGCATACAGTATTTCTATTGTAGCCGTAGAAAAGGAGAGTGGTAAAAGAAATTCAAAATCCAAAATCAGCTAAGTGTAAAAAAGGAGCATATGTGGAAAGAAAAGATTAAAGTCTGCAGGAATATCAATCATTTATAAGCTTTAAAAATTTTTTTAAATGGCTTATTTATTTCTGAGAGAGAGAACGAGAGAGAGAAGAGGATTATCTGAAGAAGAATCCAGGCTCCGAGCTGTCAGTACAGAGCCCAATGCAAGGCTTGAACCCAAGAATCATGAGAGGAAGTTGGACGCTCAACTGACTGAGTCACCTAGGCACCCCAAACCATTTATAAGCTTAAATGCACCTAATGTAGTCTCAAAGTATAGAAAGTAGTAATGAACAGAACTATTAAGTTGCTAAACCCACCAAGGGTAAGAGGTTTTTAAAACAAAGTTCTCAGTACCTGATAGATTAATAAGGAAATAATAAATAAAGATATAACAGATTTGAACAATTATTTTTTTACTTTGTTTTCTGGTAATAACTATCAGGAAGTAAGTTATTCCTCCTCACTCAGGAGAACTTCCTTCAATCTCTACCCATATTGCACTTCCTCAGAAGTGTTATTCACTATTTCTGGTCTTCTTTCCCGATTCCCATCATTCTTTATTCTCTATCCTAGGTTAATTTGTTTTCATAGCTTTTTATTAAATGACCATATGCCAGTATTTATTTGCATATGTCCTTTCCCCTTACTCCTTATGTTCCACATGCCTATAACACAGCCTGGTCCATTGTAGGTATTTAATAAATATTTGTTGAGTAAACAGACTCCAGGGCTTGGCAGTGTTGTTCTCTTTGTGGATGAGCTCTACCCTTCCTCTTCCCTTTTCCTGGTAAACATCCACTTGCTTTTTTTAGCATTCAGTTTTCAGATTCCTCAAAAATCTTCTCTTGCTTCTTCAGCCTAGGTTAGATCTCTGTGTTTTATGCTTCTATAGCACTTTATAATTCCTTTTGTAAATTCACCCAATCATTCACTCAACAATTATTTCAGTGCCTAGTATGTTCCAATCCCTATTTTGGACTCTAGGGATGCAGTAGTGAACACAACAGACATAATCTAAACTCCTGTGAAGCTTATATCTACTGTGGTAGGATTGGAGAGCAGAAGTAAACAAGTACATAGTAGTTCATACAGTTACATTCAGTGTGAGGAACATGAAGCAGGATTAGGGAAATCAGAGAGCCAAGTAGATGGGGCTCTTTTATATGGAGGTTCAGGTAAGTCCTCATGCATTAGATGTTTTAGAGGAGAATCTATAAGTAAATGAAGGATTGGCTCAGAGCATAACTGGGAAAAGTGACCAGGTCAGAGGTAACAGCAAGTGTGAACACCTTGAAGCAATAATGTTCTGAAAGTTTTCTCAGAGCAGCAGTGAGCCCAGTGTGGCTGGAGCAGAGTAAACAAGGGAAGGAGTAGTAAGTGATGAAGCCAGAGAGAGATTTTGTTTGGACTTCTTTTGATGAGTGATATCATTTTAGTTTATACAGTTGTTGCACACATGGGTAGGGGAAGGGGAAGGGGAAGGGATAGATGGTCGTAGGAACGCAGGATTCTAAGATGCAGCATCAAGAATAGCAGCAAGGTGACGCGAGCCTGCCCAGGCCACTCTGGGATATTCTGGGCTGGGAGCTGGAGTCATAGTGATTCCAGAGGACTCTTTCCTCACAGGGTGGATGGGGTCGGAAGCCCCCTTACCAGAGGGGTTTCCCTGAAGTCCAAGGATCCCAGGCCGTGGGTCCAGGGCCTGGCCTTGGTGGTGCCCATCTGTTCCGGGTACAGGTTAGTGGTTGCAGCCCAGGGACTGGGTATAGTCCTGCCAACTCAGCAGAAGATCACCTAGCTCCTTTCTGTACTACTGTGAGGTTAGAGCAGGGAGGTCCCAAGCAGTCTGGTCACCACACAAAAGCTCTGTAGCTGCACTTTGTAACTGAGGCTGCTGAGGGCAATCTCTGCCACCTCCTAGAACATCAGGTAGATGTTTTTTTTGTGGAGCTGAACTGAGCACTCAGGGTAGGCCACTGCTCTTAGCCAAAGATTGAATGAGGCTAAAATTTGCTAATTTAAAGAGTTTGGCTTTCACTCTGAGACACTAAAGCCAACAGGTGAGATTTTAGTTTCAGTAGGCTCTGTTGTGGGTGGTAAAGATAGAGGGGGAAATTAGTTAGAAAGCAATTAAAAGAAACCAGATCAGAAATGATGGTGATTGGAATCTAGGTAGTAGCACAAGAACTTAAAACTTTCAAATATGCAGTGCAGTATTGTTTACTATTGTCACCATGCTGTACATTATCTCCCCATGACTTAGTTATTTTGTAACTGGAAGTTTGTACCCTTTGACCCATTCACCCGTTTCCCCAACTTCTGATTCCCTGTCTGGCAACCAGCAATTTTTTTTCTGAGTTTGATTTTTTTTCTTTAGATCCCATGTATAAATGAGATCATATGGTATTTGTCTTTCTCTGTCTGACTTATTTTACTTCACGTCATACTCTCAGGGTCCATCCATGTTGCTCAAATGGCAAGATTTCATTCTTTTTTGATGGCTGAATAGTATTCTATTCTGGTTGAATACCCAGAAGTGGAATTGCTGGATCATATGGCAGTTATGTTTTGAAGTTTTTGAGAAGCCCCCATATTGTTTTCCATGGTGACTGCACTGATTTACATTCCCACCAACAGTGACAAGAGTTCTCTTTTACCTACATTCTCACTAACACTTGTTATTTCTTATCTTTTTGATGATAGTCATTCTATTGGGTATGAAGTGATATCTCATTGTGGATTTGATTTGCATTTCCCTGATAATTAATAATTTTGAACATCTTTTCATGTGCCTGTTGGCCATTTGTATGTCTTCTTTTGATCAATGTCTATTCAATTGCTCTGCCCATTTTTAAAATCGGATGGCTTATTATTATTTATATTTTTTGCTATTGAGTTATATGAATTCTTTATATATTTTAGATATTAACCTCTTTTGGATACATGGTTGAGAAATAATTTCTCCACTTCAGTAGGTTGCCTTTCCATTTTGTTAATGGTCTCCTTTGTTGTGCAGAAGCTTTTTAGTGTAGTATAGCCCCATTTGTTTATTGTTGCTCTAATACCTTTGCTTCTGGAGTCAGATCCAAAATATCATCACCAAGATAAGGAGGGTACCACCTATGTTTTCTTCTAGGAGATTTATGGTTTTAGCCCTTACATTTCAAGTCTTTAATTCATTTTGAATTAATTCTTATGCATGGTGTAAGGTAGTGGTTCAGTTTTATTCTTTTGCATGTTGCTGTCCAGATTTTCCATTATTAGTTGAAGATATTATTCTTTCTACATTGTATGTTCTTGGCTCTTTTGTCATAAATTAGTTAATCATATATATGTGGGTATATTTCTGGACTCGCCATCCTGTTCCATTCATCTATGTGTCTGATCTATGTGACCTATGTGTCTACCATGCTATTTTAATTAGTAAAGCTTTGAAATATAGTTTGAAATCCAGAGGTGCGGTGCCTCCAACATTGTTCTCTTCCTAGGTTGCTTTGGTTATTCGGGGTCTTTTTTGGTTTCATATAACTTCAGGGCTGCTTTTTCTTTTTATTTTTTTGTGAAAAATGCCATTGAACTTTTGATAAGGCTTGCACTGAATCTGTAGATTGCTTTAGGTAGTATGGACATTTTATAACATTAAATTCTCATCCATGAACATGGAATATCCTTCCATTTATTTGTGTCTTCAGTTTCTTTCCTCAGTGTATTACAGTTTTCAGTGTACAAGAGTTTTCACCTTCTTGATTAAATTTATTTCCAGATGGTTTCTTCTTTTGATGCAATTGTAAATAGAATTATTTTCTTAATTTCTCTAATAGTTCATTGTTAGTGTGTAGAAGTGCATTAGATATTGTGTATTAAATTTGTATCCTGAAACCTCTGAATTTTTAAAATTAGTTCTTACAGTTTTTTGGTGGAGTCATTAGGGATTTCTATGTGTAATATCATATAATCTGCAAATAGGGACAGTTTTACTTCTTTTCCAGTATGGAAGCCTTTTAATTATTTTTCTTGTGTAATGCTCAAAGACTTGCAATGCTATGATGAATAAAAGTAGTGAGAGCAAACATCTTTGTCTTGTTCTTGATCTTAAGTGGGAAAATTTTCAGTTTTTTAACATTGAGTATGATGTTAGCTGAGGACCTGTCATATATAGACTTTATTATGTTGAGGTACATTCCTTCAACATTGCTTTGTTGAGAGGTTTATCATAGATGGATATTGAATTTTGTTAAGTCCTTTTTCTGCATTTATTGAGATGATATGATTTTTATCCTTCATTTTGTTAATATGGTAAGTCACTTTGATTTATAGATGTTCAATAACCCTTGCATCCCTTAAATATATTCCATTTGATCATGGCATAAGATCCTTTTAATGTATTGTTGAATTCAGCTTGCTAATATTTTGTTGAGGACTTTTGCATGAACAATATTATTAATGCAACCAAAATTAGGGAAAAAAGTTTTCCTCATGCATACATGAATCATTTATGAAAACTGATTATGAATACTCCATAAAACAAGTTTCAGTGAATTTTAAGATAGGAATTTCAAACCATCAGTTATCACTGATCAAAAAACATCTCACTTATAAGTAATACACAAGATATGAAGATAAAAGTGTAAACACATTTCTAAATAAATGGTAAAGAAAGAAATTATAATGTGAACTATGCAATACTTAGAACTGAATGATACAAAAGTACAAAATATCAGATTTGTAGCATGCATCTATTAAAGCTCTTAATGCATATATAATAGATTTTAAAAAGAATGCCTGGGTGGCTTGGTCAGTGAGGCTTCTGACTTCAGCTCAGGTCATGATCTCACAGTTCTTGGGTTCCAGCCCCACATCAGGCTCTGTGATGACAGCTTGAAGCCTGGAGCCTACTTCTGATTTTGTGTCTCCCTCTCTCTCTGCTCCTCCCTCACTCATGTTCTGTCTCTCTCTCTCAAAAATCAATAAACATTAAAAAACAATTTTATAGAAAAATAAGAAAATAAAAATAAATAATAAATAAATTTTAAAAGGTTGAGAACAAGGAGCTAAGCATCCAAAAGGCAAATATTGATTGCAAAGAAACAAAAGAGAAAATCACAATAATGATGAGATCAGAAGCTTATAAAATGTAAATTAGAATAGAAAAAAATCAACAAAGACAAATACTGAGGATTAGAATAGACTAACAAAATAGATGATCTTTAGGTAAAATTGATCCTACAAAGAGTAACAAATATATAAATATTGTTATTGCACAAGTGATCATAACAAGTGAAATACATCAGGTATTAAAGACAAGAAAATACTACGAACAACTTTATGTCAGCAAATTTGAAAACAGATAGAATTGATATGTTACCCCCAAAAATAAAATTTATGATTGCTACTTCAAGAAAAATGCAAAATTGTGCAATTCTGTAACAAGTAAGGAAATTATATCAGTGGTTAAAGTCTAGTCATTAAGTCCACTCATTCTTGATGACACTAATTGTATTTATTTTTTTTAAGTTTATTTACTTTGAGAGAGACAGAGACAGAATGAGTGACAGAGGGGCAAAGAGTGTGGGAGAGAGAGCAAATCTCAAACAGGCTGTGTACTGCCAGCACAGAGCCTGATGTGGGGCTTGAACTCATGAAACTGAGATAATGACCTGAGCTGAAACCAAGAGTCAGAGCCTTAAACAGTGGAGCCACCAGGAGTTCAACAGATGATTCTAATTTTACACAAACTATTCCAGAGATAAGTAAAGTGAAATACTAATCAACTCATTTATGATACTAGTTAAAACCTTGTGAAATCATACATGAATTGTATAAAAATTAAATGTTATAGCTAAATTTTATTTATACTAACAAAAAGAAATGTATTTTATAAAAATGTTGGTAATCTGAATCATGTAACATGTATCTGAAAAAATGCTTATAACACACAGATTATTGTGGAATGATTTACTTCAGTAGTACAAGAATATTCTAATATGAAATTCTAAGTAATGTATATTTATATTAACAAAAATGGTGATATAATAGTTAAAATGTAGAAAAATGAAAGATATTAGTATCTGTTTTCTTTACCATCATTCTTGTCCTAGCCAACATGTTAGGCAAAAAAGAATAAAAGCAAATAGACCTTATTCAAAGACAAGATGATTACATAGTAAGCCCAGCACAATATTTGGCCTTGATCAAAACTCAAAAAATTTGCACATATAAGATCTGCATATACACACACCCACCAACTATATTCATGTATTCTAGCAATAAACTTTTAGGAAATATAGTTTAAAAATACTTAAAATATCAATGACATAAAAGATTAACTGGAATACACTTAACAAAAGTGAATGATTTTTATGGGGAAAATGCAAAATACTATTGCAAAAAGATGTAACCAAATAAAATTTCTACCATAATTATGGATAGAAATACTATAACAAAGCCAAAAAATACAGATCAGTTTTCCACAAATTGGTCTGTATTTTAACAATTAAAATAAAAATTATATCATATTTAGAATCCTGAAAATATCTTAAATTTCTATAAGACAATATGAGAACACCAAAAACCAAATAGAAAAATGGGCAATTTATAGAATAGGAAACAAAAATGGGCAAAAATATAAGAAAAGAGTTCAATATTACCTATAATTAGGGAACTATAAATTGTAGTCACATTGAAATAGCATTTCATGCCGTTATGTTAGTAATTGGTAAAAATTTAAGTAGAATGATAGTGTGGGATGCGCAAAGATGGAGAAACAGTTAGAATTCTTATATACTCCTTGGTTAGTATAAATTAATTAAGTTGCCCTGGAGAATAACCTGGCTATATCCAGGAAGTTGGTATCATGTGTACCCCACAATTAAGCAATACTACTAACAGGAATATGTACAAGATACTTATGTTAGCATTTTTGTTTGTTTGTTTGTTTTTTGCAATAGCAACAAGTTAGAAACAATCTAAGTGTGAATATCCATAAACTGGAGGAACAGTTTTAGGATACTCAGACATCATCAAAGTATGAATGAACAAGAGCTAAATATATCAATATTGATAAAGTTTTCCAATATAATATGAATGATAATATATCTACAAGCTGTGATTCAATTCATACAAAAATTTTTTAAATTTTTTTTTTAATTTCTGAGAATGAGAGACACAGCTTGAGGAGGGGATGGTCAATGAGAGAGGGAGACACAGAATCTGAAACAGGCCCCAGGCTCTGAGCTAGCTCTCAGCACAGAGCCCAACGCAGGGCTCAAACCCACAAACTATGAGATTATGACCTGAGCCGAAGTCGGATGCTTAACCAACTGAACCACCCAGGCGCCCCACAAAATTTTAAAATAGGCAGAACAACTATATATTATTGCTAAATAATATATCCATATTAAATAGGTATATAAAGAAATGTGTGGAAATTACAGATAGCAAATTAAATAAACAGACAGGAAAGGAAAAGAAAGTCATCAGGGAGGTATAATCAGGGGGCTTCAACTGTACTAGTAATGTTTTTTTACCTAAGGGGTCTGGTGAGTATAAGGATGTTTATTTTATTCATCTCTGTACCATTTTGTGTGTCTTACGTGTTTGCTAATACATGTTTATACTACAGGAAAATGTGTACAGGAAAGATGAAGAATATAAAAGAAAGGATAGGAAGGTTGTCAAGAGGGCACAAAGGGGAGAGAGAAGACATTACAGAGCCAGGAAGGGCACTGGCTTCCCACTTCTGCACAAATGTTGGTGTCAGTGAGGTTTGGGTTTAAATCTGAGCTGAAACATGTAGTAACAGTGTGATCTTGAGCAACTTACTGAGCCTCCCTGTGTCTTATATTCTCATCTATAAAGTAGGAGAATTATAATGTGCCCTTCATCGTGTTGCTGTAGTGCTGAAATAAGGAAATAGAAGTAAAGCATTTAGCAGAATTCCTACTATATACTAAGAGTGCGATAAATCTTAGTAACTATTATTTTTTACCTTTCAAACCACCATTCAAATAATGCCTCCTTCCCTCAGCACTACATTCCATTTGTCAGTTAAAACGCAATCCATAGGGGCACCTGGGTGGCTTAGTCGGTTAAGCGTCCGACTTTCGCTTAACCGACTAGGTCCTGATCTCACGGTTCATGGGTTCGAGCCCCGCGTTGGGCTCTGTGCTGACTGCCAGCTCAGAGCCTGGAGCCTGTTTCAGTCTGTGACTCCCTCTCTCACTAACCCTCCCCTGCTCAGTGTCTCTCTCTCTCTCTCTCCTAGAAATAAATAAAAAACATTAAAAAAATTAAAAAAATAAAAAACCCCCACAATCCGTAAAGTATTTTGACAGTGATCTGATCCATATGGCATCTGGGAACACAGGCAACTAGGTATAATAGAGTTGAAATGACTTGTCCAAAGTCTCTTTTATGAACTGGATCTTGGAATCACTCTCCACATTCCCAAACAAGCATTCATTCCAGTCTGTCATGACTGTCACCTTTACAGGTGATGATTTCCATGTGGGTAGAATCTATTTCTTATTCTGCTTTGCTTTATATTCACGATTGTGCTTCCCTTTGAACTTTTAAGTGTGTACCTCACCAAAATAGAAATGATTGATGAAAATAGCAATAAGCATTTTTATCACAGTGGATTTTGAATTTTCTTCAATTACTAGAGCTTACCAAAGATTTTAAACTGAGAGTGAAAACTGTTCGGCAAAACTGTGCAACACTTATTTGAGGCAAATGGTTGTGTTGTCAGTAGTGGGTAAGGCAAATAAAGGGCATGCTCAATAAACTTTGAGGTTACAGAACTATATTTTTATGTCTATTTCTCACATCTGTGGGGTTTATCTGTTCTTTTAAATCAGCAAAAAATGTGTGTAAGAATTATTAGAAATGAATCAGAGATAGAACAGCAAGAAGTAAAATATTGATTTGGGCCCTGAGAAGGAAACTGGCCACAGTGTGAATGCAAAGACAAGGCCAATTAGATTTTGAACTGATACAAAAGGCTGCTTTGCCAATGAGGGAAGAAGGAAGAGACCAGAGCTTTTAGGTGTTGTATGAAATCTCTCACAGAGGAAACAGCCAAAATGAGTCCCAGGTGCAGGCTAATGTGTACTTTCTTCAGTGGCTCATTTATTATTGCAGAAAAAAATGGCTTCCAAAACAACACCCTTCCAAATAGCCAACGTGTGATGACAAACAGGACAGGTAGAAGATTTAACAGATGAACTACTGTCCCTAAGGTAGGGACAAATGTTTTTTAAATGACATTGTTCAATATTAAGAGGCTATGGAGCCAGGACACAAGCAAGGACAAAATAACCAAATCACCGTATTGATGGTTTTCCACATGATGGAGTGGGATCTGTCTGTAGATGTCTTCTTAGACCCCGCCATAGGACTAATATTTAGCAATTTCATTACTTCAGAAATAATATTATTAAACATTCAGTCTCAGTTGGTTGAGCGTCCAACTTGGCTAAGGATATGATCTCATGGTTCATGAGTTCAAGCCATGTGTCAAGCTCTGTCCTGACAGTTCAGAGCCTGGAACCTGCTTCAGATTTTGTCTCCCTTTCTCTCTCTGCCTCTTCTCTGCTCATGTTCTGTCTCTCATTCTCTGTCTCAAAAATAAATAAACATTAAAGAATTTTTTAAATCAAGTATAAAATTAAATATATGTTGAAACGTTATTGATATTTTTCCATTTCATATTCATAGATGGTGCTACTGCTAATGAGTACATATAAATGTGGGTAACTGAAAATTTATAAACAATATTTTTTTTTAAATATTTTTATTTATTTCTAGGAGAGAGAGAGAGAGAGACAGCGTGAGCAGGGGAGGGTCTGAGAGAGAGGGAGTCACAGACTGAAACAGGCTCCAGGCTCTGAGCTGGCAGTCAGCACAGAGCCCGACGCGGGGCTCGAACCCACGAACCGCGAGATCATGACCTAAGCGAAAGTCGGACGCTTAGCCGACTAAGCCCCTTATAAACAATATTTTTAAGGATAATACACATACTGCATAGTAAATGAACACATGCAAATATTCAAATTCCAGCGTTCTCTAAAGGATTTCACATGTTATTGGCATAGTAATTGGGGTTTCTTATAGAAATGATGAAAAATTTAGGGATTTCAGGGGTGCCTGGGGGGCTCAGTCAGTTAAGCATCTGGCTCTTGATTTCCACATAGGTCATGATCTCATGGTATTGAGATCAAGCCTCCTGTCAAGCTCTGCACTGGTCATGCAGCCTGCTTAAGATTTTCTCTCTCTCTCTGCCCCTCCCCCACTTGCATACATGTTGTCTTTCTCAAAAAAAAAAAAAAAAAAGAAATTTAAAGCTAGAAAAATATTTTTGTTGTACAGAGATTTCTATTGTAATAGCATATTTTTAAATGGGATTTGACTGGCATAATGAGAAATAGCTGCTATAAAGTCATACCCTGAATCCAAATCCAATCTGAAGAAGAGAATATCATTTTCTCATGCTGAGTAAGAGCAATCATTCATCTTACTTCACCTTTCCCTGTGAAGAGCTCAAGTCTCAATTGAATGAAAACCTCCATAGAAAACTGTTTGATAGGGAATCAGGGCTCTTCTGCCATGTTAAATGCCTAGTTCCTGAGGGAGTCATCTATCTGCTCTGCTTCAGAAATCACCCAACATATGTAAGTGGGTCTAGATCTGCTGGCTGGTTCCCAAAGCTTTCATTCATTTTTCACTAAGGAAATGTAATATTAATGTAATTTCAGGCTACATGGAATGAGTGAAATAGAGTACATTTGTGTAGTGTGTGTCCTATTGGCATTTCTATTTGGTAATATTTCTTAGCCCTAACTTTAACTTCATCGTTTTACTGCTACTCAACAAGATACAGCAGTGTGAGCAGGAAGCATTAATCACCCACACCCACATTCAACTATGGAGCTATTCATTACGTAATGAAAAAAATATTATGGGGAGAATTTTTCTTAGCTAACTGGTAAGGAACTTGAGTTTCAGAAGAGTAAAGAGCTTGCCCAGTGTGGAAGTTTTGGAAAGTGTATTTAATGAGGAAATTCATTCATAATTCTACCATTCTAGCCTTCAATAGCATCAAGAACTTTTTTTGAAATTTGTAAATAGCCTCTTGTATCTAATAGTAATCTAATTTAAAAATTTGTAAAGTTTATTTAGTTTTTGAGAGAGAGAGGGAGTGAGAGAGAGAGCATGCATGTACATAAGGGAGAGGCAGAGAGAAAGGGAGAAAGAGAATCCCAAGCAGGAATAGAGAATCTGATAGCACAGAGCCTGATGAAAGACTGGATCTCATGAACTGTGAGATCACAACCTGAGCCAAAATCAAGAGTTAGACCCTTAACAAGCCAACCCACCCAGGCACCCCAACAGTAATTTACTTTTTTTTTTTTTTTAATGTTTTATTTATTTCTAGGAGAGAGAGAGAGAGACAGGGCGAGCAGGGGAGGGTCAGAGAGAGAGGGAGTCACAGACTGAAACAGGCTCCAGGCTCTGAGCTGGCAGTCAGCACAGAGCCCGACGCGGGGCCTCGAACCCACGAACCGCGAGATCATGACCTAAGCGAAAGTCGGACGCTTAACCGACTAAGCCACCCAGGCGCCCCGTAATTTACTTTTTAATCGAGTTCATAATAAATATTTCTTATTGTTCTTCACAAATGTGACTTTAATGGTTTCATAGTGTTCCATTTTATAAGTGTACAGTGATTTACAAAACTAGTCACTTTTGTTGTAAATTTAGCTCCCCCCTCCCCACATTCCAGTCTGCTATAATAAATGTCTTTTTACCTAAATCTTCTTGAACATGTCTGAATAAATTTTCTTAGCATTTACTTAGGATAAATTTTGAAATGGGATGACTTGATAGGAGGATACAAACATTTCTAAATATCACCAATACATATTTTGAAATTCTGCTGATATGAAATAGTTTTATTACTATATGTATTCGTGCATTTTCTGTTTCTTTCAACAGAAATATGTGAGGTCTTTTGACGTACAAGATGCCATACTCAGTTCTAGGAGTATACCCCTGAATATGATAACTGTCTCTTACATCCTGGAGTTCACATTCTAATGAGAGAGACATAAAAGTAAACAGTCAGTTACAATTCAGAGCAGCAATGTCAGGATTATCACTACCCATGAGAGCAAGTAGGTAACTATAAATAGTTTTAGGCCTAGGGCTACAAAATCATGAGAAAGCCTTCATGTGAGGGGAAGTAAGATCCTCAGGGAAAAAGCAGGTTTTAACTAAAGTGATTAAGAAAACAAACTTTTCTGATAATAAATTATGAATTCCCGTGGATTCAGTGAAAGAGTTTCCAAGATTTGAGGAAAAACCGGAGAAAGGGAGATGTGGGGCAGCCTTTTGTACAGAGAGCAAGTGATGAGGGTGACTTAAGAGTCTGCGGATTTTTGTCTAGCAACATAAACAGGATCAAAGGGTACAATGAGATTAGTTCCAGTGATGAGCACACTGGGATTATTGGATTACTAGTGGAAGGGCTCCCTGCATCCTGAGGAGAAGGCAGTTTTCTTTACAGCACATTGAATATCAGAAAAACAAGAATATTTCATGAAAATTAAAAAATTAAAATATTCTTTCCTTTACGTTTCTCTCATCAGCATGACCTTACTTCCTGTGGTGTATTATCTAACTTTTGGCATTTGGAGGCACCTAACAAGGTGCTCCGGGTTCACAAGAGAAAGAGAGGTTCAATGGGATTCCTCTGTTTCGTTTTCACTCTGGGATCCTTGTTCTACCAGAACTGTATATGCAAAGATGACTCCCTCAGATGAAACTCAGAGTGCCACATTTTAAATTCTGTCTATCATAAGCACAAACGGCAGAGGAAGCGGTAGCATGACTGAGATCACCAGGTGGGATCAGCTGTAGTTTGTCATCAAGGAAGGGCAGAGTTTGGCTTATACAAATATCCAAGAAAATGAGCAAGATTCATACTTAGTAACTGTGTTGATTAACCAAAGAAAATAATCTTGTAAAGAATTTTTTATACAACAATCGTCAATGTACCATCAAAATTAGGAAAGGGGCACCAAGAGATGCCCAATGAATCATCTCCATGCCAAACACATTTTCCCTGTCCCTATTGTGTAATAGTAGCCCTATATCCTCCTTATGATTGGGGTCAGTTTTCTCTGCCAGGGTGTTACCATTCCTTGTGTGTTACTCCCTTGGTTGCTGGATTCTTGCTGTGCCTATGAAAGAAATGTTCCCATTGGTGAATGATGTCCCTCACAACTATAGAACATAGAGTTGTGTGAAGATGGGCATCCAGATTTTCTAAGTAGGCCACAGAGTGAGGCTAAGCAGGATCTCTCCAGCTTCCACTTCTTGGATCATGGACCTTTGTGTTCTACCTAATGGTAAAATGAAGCAAAACAAAATAAAATTGTTAATTTAGGATACATACTGCATTTTGGAGGATATTCTATGTTTGCCTGGTGTCTTCAAGCTGAACCCTCAGCTATGACTTTGAAAGGCCATTGTATTACTCTGTCAGGTGATATGGCATGTTATAAGACTACTTGATGTCATGTTTGTACGCCCAGTGTTAACCTCTGTTCTGTAAAGTGGTTTGCTTGGTCGATGTTAGATGGGATAGCATTATCAGATCAAACACTCGCTAAGCCCTGATATAGTGGATCTGCCTCACTCACTGTATGGTAATGAATCACTCCCTTTTCCAAAGTGGAAGGCGTTCAGTGTAACCAAATGGACATTGAGGGACTACTGACCTAATAGAGAGATGGTGCCATTTTGGGAACTCTGTGCCATTTTCACCTCCCCAGATGGTAGGTTGGACATTCAGTACTGGCAGCAGCCATGTATGCCTTGATGAATGGAAGCTTATGTTTTGGAGTCCAACTATAAATCCTCTATCCCGACTCTCATTATTATTCCATTTGTGTTCATATTTCCAAGTGTTAGAGTCGATGATGACAGAGGTTGAATAATATCATATAGTTGAACCATTATGTCTACTTGGTTATTTAGTACTTTTCCTGGTGGTGGATGTTCTCTGGCAGGGAGTTACATATAACACAAAGATCCTCACACTTTGTTCACTCTCATAGCTTATTCACATGCCCCTTGTCCCCAGTCTTTCCATTTATTTTTTCTTCCAGGCACCTGACTAACAAGCTAAGCTATTCTCTGTTGTATGTAAATTCATATATGTGTATATATGCATATACATGCATATATATATATTCTTACCTCAGGCCAATTGATGACCAGATGCACTGACCTTTGGGAAAATTGCCCCTACTGCTGTCTTTCAGGGACACAAGTGAGTAGGACTGAAACACAGCAGTACTTAATTTTTGGTTGTCCAGTTTAGGAGCCATTGACTTGACATATGACATAATTTTGACTTCAGATATGACATTGTATCTTGCTTACATATGTCAATGGAAAAGACTGTCTATAAAACTGTACTAATTATTTTCAATCAATTGTTTTGAAATAGCCCCTGATTGAAGAGTTATCATAGAGTCATCTACTGATGAGGAACACCTAGTTTGGACTGTGTTTGAATCATTATATGTTCTAGGTTCAGTTTGCTACAATAGGCAACTTTATGCTAAATTGCAAATTGAAAAAAAACATTACAGGTCTTTCATAAGACTTTTTTTCCTATCAGGTTCTCCCCCATGATTTTTGTGTGTAATATACATTTTAAATATAAATAATCTTATTACTCTCAGTCCATTTCCTTTGATCATACTTAACATTTATTTACCATCTGTTATTGAGATTACATAAACATATATTCTGTCATGTCATGTGTTAACCTGTTTCTCTCAAATTGGAGTAATATGTAAATTAGGTAAATTCACCTATGCATTTCTCCATTTTCATTGATGATACTGCTGAACAGGAAAGGGCGAAGGGCACAACCCTTGACAGTGATAAAGATCCATCAGTCAATACTTTGGGGGCTGCAGTTGCTCAACCAGCATGATCCACATAATTGTTCTGTCATTCAGCTCACATTTACTTTGTCCACAGGGACTTATTAATTTGTCAAAGGCATTGCTGAAACAGAGAGATACTATGTCTACAGCCTCTCCTTTGTTGCATTAAAACAACATAATAGTTACCCTTCGATAAGGAGCTTGCTGAGCACATTACTTAAATTATCTCATTTAAATGTCATCACATCAAATGTTGCTCCTATTAGAAATTAGTTACTGCTATTTTATTCATTTCACACACAAGGAAACAGTGGGTAAAAGAGGTTTAGTTATTTGTCTATTGTAGTTCAGCCTCTGGATTCTTTTGACTACAAATAATGTTGCCAGAATAACAATTGTATCAAAAAATTAATTGATATGTAAAATTCTCAAATTATCATTTTGTACAACTTAAAGTTACCACTGTTACAGTCCTACACTTTTTCTCTGTTTTATAGTTCTAAATTTCTAAGGTAGTTTCTAATTCACTTATATTCTTAAAATTTTTACAGGAAAAACAATAAAAAGGAGAGATTCCATTTAGTTAGTGCCAATATTTTAAATAAACCATTCAAAAGACACCACTGGGGGGAAAAACCTTTTAAAGAGATTCCTGAAATTCCGATTAAAATGAAATAGACTTGACAAATACTACAATACTAATACCACTTCTCTTGGTATGAGTACTGCTAAGAGATTGATGACATTCCAGTGACTTTGCCATGTATAATAAAAATCAAACATTTGTCACCTATGTTATTTTCATTAGATATTTAAAGGCATTTTTATAATGATTTCCATATAATTTGCATTGTTTAATTCATTTAACAATCATAGACTGTAGCATTTCTTCCATTAATTTTTTTAAAATTTTTATTTAATTTTTTAAAAAATTTACATTGAAGTTAGTTAGCATATAGTCAGCAATGATTTCAGGAGTAGATTTCTTAATGCCCCTAGCCATTTAGCCCATCCCCTCTCCCACAGACCCTGTTTGTTCTCCATATTTAAGAGTCTCTTATGTTTTTGTCCCCCTCCCCATTTTTATATTATTTTTGCTTACCTTCCCTATGTTTATCTGTTTTGTATCTAAAAGTCCTCATATGAGTGAAGTCATATGGTATTTGTCTTTCTCTGACTAATTTAACTTGGCATAATACCCTCTAGTTTCATCTTCATAGTTGGAAGCTTACATTCTTTTTGATTGCCGAGTAATACTCCATTGTATGCATAAACCACATGTTCGTTATCCATTCATCCATCGATGGACATTTGGGCTCTTTCCATACTTTGGCTGTTATTGATAGTGCTGCTATAAACATTGGGGTGCATGTGTCCCTTCAACAGCACACCTGTATTCCTTGGATAAATACCTAGTAGTGAAATTGCTGGGTCCTAGGGTAGTTCTAGTTTTAATTTTTTGAGAACCTCCATACTGTTTTCCAGAGTGGCTACACCAGTTTGCATTCCCAGCAGCACTGCAAAAAAGATCCTCTTTCTCCACATCCTCACCACCATCGCTGTTTACCAGAGTTGTTACTGTTAGCCATCCTGATAGCTGTGAGGTGGTATCTCGGTGTGGTTTTGATTTGTATTTCCCTAATGAGGAGGGATGCTGAGCATCGTTTCATGTGTCTGTTGGCCATCTGGATGTCCTCTTTGGAGAAGTGTCTGTTCATGTCTTTAGCCCATTTCTTCACTGGATTATTTGTTTTATGTGTGTTGAATTTGATAAGGTCATTATAGATTTTGGATACTAACCCTTTATCTGATATGTCATTTGCAAATATCTTCTCCCATTCTATAGGTTGCCTTTTAGTTTTCCTGATTGTTTCCTTTGCTGTGCAGAAGCTTTTTATTTTCATGAGGTGCCAATAGTTCATGTTTGCTTTTGTTTCCCTTGTTCTGAGACATGTTGATCTTCCATTTATGTTTATGGAATTGTTAAATCTTTTATTCCTATTCAAAAATATGTTTAGTCAGCATCTTTTCAACTAGACGAAAAGGATATGGAGAACAGGGAACACAGGTTTTAAAATGTTTTTGTATTACCCATTTCCTATTGGACATGCTTTGCCATAAGAACGATTAATTATATTGGAGTGGCTGCATAGCTCAGTTGGTTACGTGTCTAACTCTTGATTTCAGCTCAGGTCGTGATCTAATAGTTTGTGGGATAAAGCTCCTCATTGGTTTCTGTGCTGACAGTGTGAAGCTAGCTTGGGATTCTTTCTCCCTCTCTCTCTGCCCCTCTCCTACTCATGCTCACTTGTGCTCATGCTTGCTCACTCTCTCTCTCTCTCTCTCAAAAAAATTATAAAGAAGAACAATTAATTGTTTTAATTTTATTGGAAACACATTTGGTTTTCTCCCATATATGATTTTTGTTAACTTACTAGTTGAAATGCTTTTTAAAAACATAACAGTAAACATACTTATTTCTATTTTAATAATGAGTTACATTGTTCTGCTTGAATTCAATATGCAGAGGGAGTTCTGTAGTATTTAAACATTTTTCAAATTTAATATTGACCTGGAAAAAAAATCTATTCTATATAGAGTCAGACCTAATCCCTAGATTATCATGAAATACATTTCATAAAATTGAGGAGAAAATACACGTATGTAATTTTAGTGTTATATAAAGGGAAAATATAACTAAATAAGAATGGAGATTCAAAATTTTGTAAACCAATTTCCAAAACTTAGAAAATCCATATATTAGGAAACAGGTAAGCTTAAAAATTCAATTCTCTAAACAAAATGTGGACAGAATATTTGCTATAGTATTTTCTATAGCAGTTTTCATGAAATTTGGATGTATTTATTTGCATACCTGGAGTATTTTAGGACATAACTTAATAGATCCTTTCACATGCTAATATGCATTGTAACTTTCTCAGAGTATACAGTATGCAGTAATCCTCATATTTATTTGACATTGGAAATCTTATTCTCAGATCATTTTTATAGGACAATGGTCCATTTTGGGAAATATTGCCTTAGAATGACCATACATGAATAACATGCATATGTAAGAATGATGTTGGGGTGTCTGGGTGGCTCAGTTGGTTAAGCATCCGACTTTGGCTCAGGTCATGATCTCACAGCTCATGAGTTTGAGCCCTGCATTAGGCTCTGTGCTGACAGCTCAGAGCCTGGAGCCTGCTTCAGATTCTGTATCTCTGTCTTTCTCTGCCCCTCCCTGACTCATGATCTGTCTATGTCTCTCTGTCTCTCTGTCTCAGAAATAAGTTTTTAAAAATTAAAAAAAATAATGATGTTAAGATGGTCACAGCATACACAGCTTATACATGTGTAACATCATAACACACGTTGACAGTATTACATAGAGTAGTAGTAATAACATGGAAAGGATAGGTCTACTTTTGGGGGAAGTTAGTGAATATTAATAAATGACAGTAGTACTTATGTTTTATTACTCTTGCTAGTAAGGGATGATCTTACATACATTATATACAGGAGGAGATGGAGGATCCAAGAAAATTAAGAAGTTTTTAGAGAACACAGAGTATGTTTAAATCCTGGGGCTTTAAAAGAATTTTGAGATATAGTCTTGGTACTAGTGTCAGAGAGTTTTGAAAAATCATGGAAAATATCAGAGGTGAGATGTGGGTCAGTGTGAGCAAGAAATTTGGAAACCATCAAAAAGCGAACTTAAGAAAATGACATTGTATAAGTCACATTGTCTCTCTTGGCATTAACTATGAAGTAAAGTCATTATTCTAAATGATTTCTAGAGTTTCTTCCAGGATTGCCAGTCTATATTTTGTGTTTCTAAAATTTCTGTAAATTCCTGGCAAGAATTATGATAAACAGATGGAGTCTGTGTTTGTGTGAATGTGTGTGCACTTAGAAAGGCCTGTGAGTGGCTGATAGGGAATTTCTGGGTTAGTGTGGTGCCAGACTAGACAATCACAGCCCTCAAATTTTTGCTAAAATACACATGGAAACATGCACGAAGAAAATAGCAAGAGAGCTTGGAAACTGCATAAAGTGAATATTATCCACAAAATCCAGAGATAGTCCACTGACTGAATTAGCAATATAATCTCTTAACCTAAGTAGGGTGAATGACTTGGCAAAAACTTAAACAAAATAGAGGCTGTCTACACCTGGCCACATAGCTTAAAGACACAGACATTATATTATGTAGATAATTACCTGGCCATCTTCTAAATCTTGTGAAATTACCCTTGCAGCCATCCAGATCATATGCTTCCCTTTGTCTATGTCTCTTTAGATTTTTCTTCCACAATATAAGACCTTTAGATGTGGAGGAGGGAAGAAGGGACTTAATTGTATTATGGGATATTAGTTTAATGAAGGCAAATGTTAAAAAGCAGAGAAAAAGAAATCATTGTATGCCACAGACGTTTGCACTGTCCTGTGTTACAGATCTTGGAAGGTCTTGCATGCTATTTTAAAGACTTTTGAAAAATCTGAGAGCACTTCTTCCATTATTCACAACTATCCTCTTTATGCTTACTTTTTACCTTTCACTTCAACCACCACCGCCCCTACCCCCCCCGCCCCCCCGGTATAGCAATTGGGACTAAAAAGCATCCACCTATTGCTTCACTAGAGTTTTTATATTAAATGTTTTCAAGCTCAATACATGTCAATTAGAAGAATCAGGGACAGATTTTTTTTTTTCTCCAGAGAAGAAAGGAGGAACCAAAGTAATATATGTTTAACTCAACATGAGAATGGAAATTCTCACATGAGTTTCTAATAGTGGAATAAGTTTCTTTATAATATTTAAGTCCCTATCACTGGATATTTCCATTTGAGGACGGATGGCTTATCAGGCTGATAGGGTAATTCCTGTAGTCAATGGGACATTTAATTATGAATGGGTAAAGATACATACATACATACATACATACATACAATGGAATAGTACTCAACCATCAAAAAGAATGAAATCATGCCATTTGCAATGAAGTGGATGGAGCCAGAGTGTATTATGCTAAGTGAAGTAAGTCAGAGAAAGAAAAACATTATATGATTTCACTCATAGGTGGAGTTTAAGAAACAAAACATTAATATATAGGAATTGGGGGTGGGGGAGAGAAGGGAAACAAACCTTAAGAGACTCTTAAATACAGAGAACAAACTGAGAGTTGATGGAAGGAAGGTGGGTGGGAGATGGGTTACATGGGTGATGGGTATTAAAGAGGGCACCTGTTGTGATGAACACTGGGTGTTGTATGTAAGTGATGAATCACTGGGTTCTACTCCTGAAACCAGTATTGCCCTGTATGTTAACTAACTAGAATGTAGTTAAAAATTTGAAAAGAGAAAAATGAGACATTCATTTAAATGACTCCAAAGTCTGTTCTAATTCTAATAGCTCAAGAACCAATAAATGACCACATAATTTTGTGTCTTTCCCATATGCTTCAAGAGTGCAGTGTAAGTCAAACTGAAGTTGTCTATTGGCGATTTGTTGTTTGGAGCTATTTGAACATCCATGGAGAAAGTTGAAAGCTTGCATAGCAGAACTGAAACACATCATTTAAACAAACCTCAAAACTATTTAATATGCAGACATACACCCATAGTACCTAAGAGTATCTAATCAGTGATATTATAACTTCAGTGATAATGTATCAGTGATATTTAATTGAGAAGAAAGCTACAGCAGATCCATTGAGAGCTGAACATCGGAGGTTGGAAGACAGTTGCAAAGACGGAACAGCCTGGTATACACCAATCACAAATATGATGTCTCACTGCCACGATAGCCACATGACACATTCTATATATGTTGATGCAAACAAGAAAGCGGAAATATGTTCTTGCCAAGTTAGAATAAGGTCACATTGTTAATGCACTGATTCACAGTAGTATGATAGACAAATGCTTCTTAGTATCAACAAGGAATAGGTTTTCACAATTTATCTGATATGATTTTCCAGTATCAACTGTGACTTTGTAAACAATATAGGACCACGAGTCTTTTTCTGTGACAAATTGGCTGCGAGAACATGGATGAGTTGGTTAAGCACTATTGCTTCATCTTCCCTAACTGCAAGTTGAAAGAAACTGAACTTGATCAGTAATTCATTTTACTTTGACAAAGTTTATATGACCAAAAAGTGTAGGAAATTATATACTATATATAGCAGAATATAAAGATTGTCTTAATAAAGAAACATGTTAAATATTTTTCCCCAGACACCTTTACTTTTTTGGCAACTCCCCTTTCTTCTCCCCATGCTGCCTCTTCTTCTGTCTTCTCCTTTTTCTTCTTTCCTCATTCCTCTCATCCTCTTTTTCCTCTTATCTTCTATTTTTAATTTTCTGTTTTCTCTTATTCATGAATATCTTATTTTCTCTGAAAAACTCTTTGGGAATTTTCAGAAATTTTCAGTTTCAGATATTGATGTTATGCAACGTATATTCCAAATCTCTGAAACAAAGCTCCTATGAGCCTAGATCGCTACTGCTGAGAGGTGTAGGACTTAAAGAATTCAAAATTAGTTTGATACTTAAAATTTACAGGGCGGCAGTTTTCTGGGAAACTATTTCAAGTAACCAGTCCTGTCCAAGTGCTGCACCTAGATTGTTCCTGCAGTCTGGAGGCCGGTGAGCAAGAAGGGAGTCTCACAGGAATACCTCAGGACAGAGCTTGTAGGGCCACGAAGATTGTGAAGTTTTTAATTTTAATCAAGTTCAGCTTCTCAATTATTTCTTTCACGGATTATGCTTGAGGCTATTTGGGGCCAGAATTTTTCTTATCGGTGAGCAGACTGTTGAGGAAATCGTATTCATTGTCCTAATGCTCTATCTTATTGTATCCTATCATTTCATATTATATGATTAAATATCCCCATGCCCCTTTCTCTCTTTGGTAAAATGAATACCATGTATCGCTTCTCCCTTAAAAAGTGGTCTGAATAATTCTAGCCAAGACACTAGCTGTGTGTTTAGAGTAGTTAGTCCTAAGGGACTCACAAGATCAAGGTTCTTGTTCTGTAGAGCAGAATACAGGAAAAGCAGTTCAGATGTGTGCATGCTAAAGTCCCCGAAAAGAAAGAAAAGTAAAAAGTTGGAAATTAAATTCAAATGCCAGCTTCATAAAAACGAGACCAGAGCAGCTGATGAAAACACTCAGGATTTCTCATTAATAGTTGGTTACTTTATTTTTTTAAGTTTATTTATATATTTTGAGAGATAAAGTGTGAGTGGGGGAGGATGAGAGAGAGAAGAGTGCAGGAATCCCAAGCAGGCTCTATACCAACAGCATGGAGCTTGATGTGGGGCTCGAACCCACAAACAGTGATATCATTACCTAAGCCAAAGTTGGATGCTCAACCAACTGAGCCACTCTAATAGTTGATGACTTTAATGTCATTTTCTCCCTTCTTCTGGTATGGAAATGGACCAGACCATCTTCAATAGCCAGGATTGGAAGTCATTCATAAAATGTATAGTTACATGATCTATATTTAAATAAACATGTCATATTTATATAATTATATGAGATGATTGGTAGAAATACATATGGAATGGAGTAAAGGTAGAAGATATGTACTGTGAAGCATTGTACACTAATTGGTTTGACACATGAGAAGTCATAGTACTTGAATGAAGATTTGTAATTGAAGGGAGGTTATTAGCAAATTCCAATTAAAGGAGGTGAAAAGTCAACCTGAGCTGTGGAACAATATTTTTCTTTGTCTTAGGACTCCATCTTTGTGATAACTGAAGAATATATATTTTTTGAAATATAAGAAACCTCATGACTATAACAATTATACCTTATTATCCAGGACAGCATTTTATTTCTTATCATGTAAAAAATAACATCATTTGAACAGTTTTCAGCAGGATCTGTTCATTTTGAACAGAGAATAAACACCATTGGTGAATACACATATGTGATATATAATGTAATTCTATATAAAATTCATAGTTAGAGGTATTTGATTATGCAAAACAAAGCAAGGTAATAGCACCAGAAAGCTTCTTATTTAAAAAACGGTAAAATTAATATTCTCATGCATTAAACATTGTAAACTAAATATAAAATAACATAAAACTTACAATGGCCACAATCAAGCAATCTAGGGAAAAAAATTCCCATTTAGAATACAGGTATATACTGACATATAGTAAACCCATTCATATACTCTTTCTGCTACAGGAGTGATCTGGAATTTGTTCTTTAATCCTAATCTATACACACTGAAGACAAATTTTGTTTGTTCCTTGATGAAAAGCTGATCACATCTACATTCGTGGATTGCTTACTTTGTATCAGCCTTTGCTCACTGTATTCACAGTAACAGGAGGCAGTGGTTCTCCCTGTAAGTCAGATGATAAAACTGGGGTGTCTATACATTCCGTCATTTGCTCAGGGTCCCAGATAGTGTCACACTTGTCTTGAAACTAGGTCTGTATAGAACATTGACTCTTCACAGATACTCTGAATTGCTCTACTCTGTGTATTATTCTAGCAGCAATTTTAAAACTCAAGAGAAGAAAAAAGACAAGAAAAACTGGGGTTCCAATTACAAATATGTATTTTCTTTAATGTTTTATTTATTTCTGAGACAGAGAGAGACAGCGACAGCATGAACACGGGAGGGTCAGAGATAGAGGGAGATATAGAATCTGAAAGAGGATCCAGGCTCTGGGCTGGCTGTCCATCAGCACAGAGCCCGACATAGGGCTCGAGCCCACAAACCATGAGATCATGACCTGAGCCGAAGTCAGACGCTTAACCGACTGAGCCACCCAGGCGCCCCACAATTATGTATCTTTATCTTGGTAATTAGCAGGGGAATTTCTGGGATCCCGATGATTGTATTAGGATATTCAGTTTTTCTTAATACAGGGTAGACCTTACTGCTTCTTTATGAGACTGGAAGTAACATTTCATTTTTAGGTTGCATAGTGGTGGTTTAATATTTGCTCTCCCTGTCTAATTTCTACCCTTTGCCTTGACACTCTGGCGTTCCTTCACCTCCAGTACTATTTGCCTCATCTCTTCTGAAGGATCTTTTCCTTCAAGGTCCATTTTAGATACCACTTTTTCCATTCAAATTCCCCCTTTCCCTTAAATAAATGTAAACTTGCCTCTTCCCCAAATGCAGAATTAGTACTTTCTTCAATATTTTAAATTAATTGCCTACAGTATGGCAGGCATGTGCTAGAGGCAAAAGATTTTTTAAAAGCTCAAAAACATGGTCTCTTCCCCCTGGGAAATTGCATCTTAGTGGAGAAATAAATACATAAACCAAAAATTGTGATAAAATGGTATGTACTAAAATAAAAGTAACCATGGATTTGATTGCTCAATCTGGATCATTTTTGAAAGTGAAAGGGAAAATTAATAATTATGCCTGGAAAACAGGCATGACCTGGGACTATCCTGGCAAATCCAAATGTGTGGTCACACTATGTTTATGAACCTGTGTTTCTGGTGAAGACGATGACACAGAGAGGTGTGGCTAAGCCTAGAGAAAGAAGCTTGTAATGTTTAGGGCTTTCTGTCTCATTACTTGCATTATATAGGCACCTTATTTTGCCACCAGACAGCAAGAATTTTGAAGGTAGGCTTCAGATCCTATTCAACATCTTACGTCCCACTGTGCTCACAGAACACTTGCTCACAGGTGGTCACCTGATGTGTGCTGAAGGGATGCATTAGTTTTCCTGTCATGTGTCAATGCTCTCTTTCTGTCAGAATTAGAAATGCACAGTAATCATTCTCAGGTACATCTCTACTGTTTGTGCGTTTTGGCCATCATTTGCTTTTTAAATATACTGCTTTGCAAAGCAATTTAATTATTTGTTTATTAATTATTTCATTATAAATTCTGTAAGGCTCGCTTGCTGCCGATTAACTATATGTGGAAGAAACAAAGGGAACCAGTATCATAACTCAACAGATGGCAAAAAAAAAGGTCAGACGAGGGGGTTAGAGGATAAATTGTATTTTGTGAGAGGAGGGAAAAGACAATGACTGAAGCCCAATAGTGTCAGAACTCTGGCAGTCACTTACAAAGCCACTTGAAATGAACACTTTGGATTTCAAGTGAGTGACTCGCTTGTTCCATCCCAGTAGGGTACAACTCAAGCTCTGTGGCAAAACGGGGAGGAATGTGGTCTTCTCATCCTTTCCCTGTAGCTTCTAAGGGAGCTGCCACACTGTTTGGAGCAGCCCTGTCCTATACTCCTGGGTGGTGAATGCCGCTCCGTGTGGAATAAGGCAGAATAAGAGATCCATGCTGGGAAAAGCTGTAAAGATGACTCAGTGCACCTCCTCATTTCACTGGAGTTTTGGGGGTGGCAGGGGGTGGTAGAACTGGAACCAGACAGAGGATTTGACTCAGCTCAAATGAAATGTATACCTTCCAGCAAACAAATCTTGAGAGTAATGTAGCAGATTTATAAACATATTTTGGCAAGTTAGTAAAAACACAGGTTGATTTACAGCCAATTTTCTGTAAATAATGACTGCAGCTTAAATTCTGAAGAACATTAATATTCTGTCAGACATCCTAAACCTTTTTGAGCCCGTCTGTGACCTCCTAGAGCAGACTTCTGTGATGCAGAGGATTGAAGTCTGGATCTGGTACAGTATCTTTAGCCTTGATTCTGAGTGCTGGCAATGAATGGATGCACCTGCGTCAGTCGGGAAACAGCAAGTGTCTGGATTTGGATCCTCATTAAATAACCAAATCCAAGAAGACACACTTGGAGAAGGGCCAGAATCAGTTGAAGGCACTGAGTAGCACATGCAATCTAGCTGTCTTTATTGTAGCTCTCTAACTGAAGTCGATGATCAGATGGACCGAAAATGTTGTGGATAAGAGCCTGGTGTCAAGCTCAGACAGACTGAACCCAAAGCCTGAATGTGTCAATGACTTTTGGAAAGCAACTTAACCTCTTTACACTTAGTTTTCTCATTTGTAAAATAGCAGTATTAGTTCTTACAGAGATATTTATTATATATTAAATTACATAAAACATGTAAAATGCCTAGCACATAGTAAGCACTCAATAAACACTATGGATATCAACATTATTACTCTTAATACTAATACTTGGTGTCCCAGAGAAGTTTTCTAGTGTAAAGAAAGGGAAAATCAGGGCCGCCTGAGTGGCTCAGTTGGTTAAACGTCCTACTCTTGATTTTAGCTAAAGTCAAGGTCATGACCTCACTATTCGTGAGTTTGAGCCCCATGTCAGGGGATTGTCTCTCTCCCTCTCTCTCTGCCCCTCCCTTGCTTGCATGCACACTCTCTCTTTCTCAAAATAAACAAGTAAACATTTTTTAAAAAAGGAGGGAAAATTCAAAGTAAGAAGCATACAACCTAGGAATTAATAGATCGATTCACATATCCGTTCTTTGTAGTTGTTCTCATTATTTACCAAGTCTTAAAAGAATGGTATAGTATTGTTCATTAGCATCCTTTCTTGATTGTAAGAGAGACATTATTCTGGCCCTGATAGTGTAAAGGAGTATTATGAAATAAGAAATGAAAAAAAAAACTGCTTAAAAATGACAGCACATGGAAAAACAATTTTAAAAACTTAAGCGAGGTAAACTGTCTTTTCATTGTTGTGCTCCTTCATGTCTAGAATTATCTCCACTTTAGAAATTACAAATTTCTTACTTTTAGAATCTTGAAGGTTTCTATTAGTCCAGGGAATAAAGGGTTGCAGCAAAATTTGAGTTAATTAATGTTGTCAAATTGTTCATGCTCTAAAGGCAGAAGTAATTGGTACAATTCTGTAAATCTAGTAAAATTTCTCTGGAAAGTAAACATTCTTTCTTTTGAAGATTAAAGGTTAGCTTCTCAGTAAATTTACTGACTGGAACCAAGAGGATTAGAGATCAAGTACTATACAATTGCAGTTGTTCAGGAAGGCTCACATGGACACCGGGGCCACCATTTTTGCTGTCCCTCCAGGTAATATCTTGTTAGAGCGAATCAACAAAAACATCTGAATAACCAAAAGTCATTGGAGCCAGGCAATGGCACTCTTATGACAGTCCTGTTGACAAAGGAACAGCACCAAGGGAATAAGATCTCTGTTGGAGTTTGTGGTAATAGGACTGAGGGATTGAGCTACATGCAACTGCATAATTTAACACCAAAATGGTGGAAAGGCAACAATGAAATAGTGAAGTGAGAGATGGAGGCTGTCATTTCCTTGGCAGTGAAGTGGCTGCCTTCATTTAGAAGGGCTCAATGGACCAGCTGCTTAATCAATGTCATCTAGGTACAAATTTTGCAATACAAGTAAGGGGTTTTGAGAACATGACATTGTAAGTCACTGAAATCACAATGGTGTTAAAAATGTATGCTATTGGCTATAGCCTGACAATTTCAGAAATCAATAGTCTTGAGCAAGCGTTTTTCAAGACATGTATAATATAGCATTAGGGCAATACACTTCAAAAATCAAGTGTATTCATCAAGAGAATAAAAAATAGATTCAAATAGGAGATGAGGGAGCAAGTTAGCAACTTGAAAACATTATGCGATCTACTTGAAAAATTGCTGTAGTCAACCTCCACTGGTGATAATTTAGAAGAAAGGCAGAGGAAAAGACATTCCAACTGAGAGGGTGGAATTGAATATATTTGCTATGATAATGAAAGCATCTTTTGATAACCCACAGGAAGTATATTCACATTATGAAATCTGGCATCACCTTAAGTCATTTCTTGCTGCTTGGCATCTTTCCTGTAACTTCGGTTCTTGGCTGGTGGCCCTAACAGGTGGCTAAGTGCAGAGGGATTGCCACTCAACAGTTCACAGTTCTTAATTAACAGAAGCCCTCTGAGGATATTCAGTCTCTTACTGCCATGTCGATTTAAAATACCAAAATTAGTTCAGTGTGTAAAGCAAAGATGCTGCTGTTTTGGCTTGAAATACTTTCCTAACATGCTAGGGCTACTTTTTCGGCAAAAGAATCCTGTGCTGATTCTCGGTGTGCATATTTTGGATTTGTTTAGCATAGCCTATTCGTTAACAGACAATGCATTCATATCAGGAAGCTTTCATGAGACAACCGTTCTGAGCAAAAGTTAGAATTAATAATGTACGCTAAACCCTTGCAATTCACATGAGTCTGTAGATTAGAGTAGTGGCATCATCTAGAAGCATACAAGAAATGCAAAATCTAAGGCCTCAGACTTAGTGAATCAACATTTTCCAAGATTTCCCTTGTATTGGTGGATGCCTCTGCATATGCAAAGCACTCCTCTAATGTCAATAAAGCTTTTCTTTAATTAATTAATGTAACTTACCAGTTTAATTGCTTAAAATAATTAGGGCTATGTCTCAATGTTTAGAAATATATGAGAATATTTCTGCAAACTTTATTTTTCTGATTTTACTTAACCTGTAGCTTGAATTATTCACCTGTGAACTTAGTTTGAATATATGTTTGTTAATATAATTTTAACTTTTTCTTCTTTTTTTAAAAGAGTTTAGTATTTGATTTGTTTTCCTTGCTTGGGTGTAGGAAGTGTAGATAATTATACTGAGTAAACACAAAGTGAATTGGCAAAAATTGGAACAAAAAAGCCAAAAAGTATGCTTATTTTAAAAGTGCAGTTGCTTACTCAGCTAATTTCAAGGACATAAGGAAAAGCTAATTTCCTCAAATGTTTTCCTACCCAGTATTTTAGACTAATGCTTCAAGTGTCCCATTTGCCTTTGAGATATTTGTATTTGCAAATAAACCCAAGCAGATAATGCTATAGACAAATAATTTGCAAAGTATATTCTGAAGTCAGAATATGTATTCTCAGCATCTCACTTTGAAGATCAAGAGATTAGGAGACTTAATTCTAATTCTTTCTCAGAATGGTTACATTTGGAGTATATCATCTATTAAACTTGGAATCTACTGCTTGGTATAGTCTCCTCTGCATGCACGTTAGTAATTAAAGACTGAGAAGCATTATATTTTGTTCAGCCCAACATTAACCAACCCACATATCCTATCATAATATTTATTGAAATCTTATGGAATTCAAGTAGAAAATCTCAGATATATGTTACTATGGATTGTTTTTACATGATTATGAATGAAAGATACGAGACTAGTTTTGATGAAAGGAAGGGTGGTAGTCACTTGAGCAGAGGGAAGGATTTGAATTGGTGGGGATATAAGCACAGACAATATGAAGGTTAGGTAACTCTAATGGTATAATCCGGACTCAGTCCTATGGTTTGGCTTTGTACATAAAGTGGAGCCTAGGATGGGTGTATGTGTGTGTGTATTTTGTGTTAATAGAAATAAATGAGGAGAAAGGAGCTAGTCAGGAAGACTGCTACTTGGGGCTGGTGTTTTGTTTATTTTTATTGACCCAGAAAAGAGTGCCTGTTTTCTAGAATGTCTGTAAGGACTTAGGTTGGCACAGGAAAAGAATGTCCGGAGAGGAACTGTTTATTGGTATACATGAACTGGGGATTCTGGAAATAAAATGATGTGTATTAGAATCTAATAAGTGGAGACCTAGAGTGAAGTGGTGGGTAAGAGCTTTGGCTTCCATTGGCCGGATATGGTTTGCATTCTACACCAAGAATGTCTGAGTGGCACGGGGCACACTTTGATTTTTCTGAGTGCCGTTTCTTTGATAAGTAAAACACAGAAAACTTTAGAGTAATGTGAGGGTTAAGACACCATAAATGGAAAGCTCCTGGCACATATTAGGTCATATGAGATGGTCAGTCAATGGTAGCATTGTTTTTTGTTCTAACTGAGCACTTACCAGGGAGGGACCTGTCCCGGGAGCTGTGTGTGGTATCCAGGGGGTTAGATGTGATGCTGGAAATGGCATGGTGTGTCTCAGCCAGAAACATCTGGATAGACCTCTTATTTTCTCATAGATTACTAAGATAAAATAATACAGAACACTTTCACGTGTATTCAGATGAATACTTAAAGAAAATACTCTTTCTTTTTCAAACAGAAATGGAAAAAAACCCCTCACATCAAAAATCATATTAGGGCTCGAAGAAATATCTCCATTTGCAAAATCCAAATTATTTCCAACTCTAATCCTTACATGTTTTCTTAATGGAAAGTTAAGCTAACAAATTCAACTTGAAATACTAATTTTTTAATTCTTAAAGTTACGCAAGCATATCATTGAAACGATCAAGGAATTCATAAATGTCTCCCTCCCTAGGTCTTAGTCCTTCTCTTCCCCACTAATAGTTTTTGACTTGTCTTTTCAAAGATATGTTATGCACATGTTATCACACACATTTATCTCTGTCTACATCCTTTTTTTAAAGTTTATTTATTTTGAGAAAGAGGTAAACCTTGAGCAGGAGTGGGACAGAGAGAGAAAGAGAGTGAGAGAGAGAGATTGATAGAGAGAGAGAGAGAGAGAGAGAGAATCCCAAGCAGGCTGCACTGTCAGCACAAAGCCCTACAATGAGTTCCATCTAACAAACCATGAGATCATGACCCCAGCTGAAATCAAGAGTCAGACAATTAAAAAATTGAGCCACCTAGGTGTCCCTCTGTATACATTTTTAACACTTAAGCAGTATGCCATATACCGTACTGTGTTTTAATATATCCTGGAGAGCTACTGCTCTTTTCAATATTAAAATTTCATTGCATGCCCTAACTAGTACCTGATTAGACATTGAGATTGTTTTCAGTCTTTGTCATTAACAATGCCACAATAAACACCCTAATAAGTATTTCAATTTGTAAACATTCAACTGTAGTGGAGGAAGAAATTTCTTGAAATACAATTGCTAGGACTTGGGTGTGCATTTTTATATTGGGAGTTATTGTCTAATTGCTTTCTGAAGAGATCTGTCCATTCTACTAGCAATGTATGGAATACCTTTTTCCTACAAGGCATTATAAATTTCCCACCAGACAGGTATGTTGTTCTAGTTTAAATTTGTTTTTCTCTTAGTATGAGTGAGATTTAACATCTTTTTATGTATTTAAGATATTTCAGATCATTATTTTTTTCCTTCAATGAACTGTCCAGTCATGCTGGACATTGTTCATTTTTTCTTATACTGTCCATTCTTTTGGGAGATATGTAGCAAGTTTTGTGTATTAAGAAAATTAGCCCATTATCTGTAATGTAAGTTGTCAATATGTATTTTATAGGTTGATTGTGTTTACACTGCTTTTGTGATTTTTATATTTATGTAGTCTCATTTGTCTATCTTTTCTTTCACATCTGAGTTTTGTGTCATACTTAGGAAGCTTTTATTCTCCTGTAATTACTTGCACCATGCCTGCAGAACGTTTTCAAATGTAAATTGTTGACGCATTTGCATTTTGTTTTGTTGTAAGGAGTGAGATGGACCATAATATTCTTTTTCTAAATATCTCTCCAATTTTCTCAACACATTAGTTGAACGGTGCCTTTTTTCTCTGCTGATACACACTGCCAGCAGGAACAGCTGGGGTCTAGGCAGGGACACAGAAATCACTTTGGGTATTACAGAGCATTTATGCAGAGAATTTGTTACACAGGTGGAGGAAATAGGGGTACCAAATAGAAAGCAGAGATTAGCAACAGTAGGAAGCTGATACCACTTCTGCTGCTCTAGTGATAAGGCAAAAAGTCAGTGGTCAGAGCCAGGAATTCTGTGTTTCCACAGAGAGAGTGCCATTTCAAGGTACGTTCAGTGGAAACTGATATTATGGAAGTAGTGACCATCCCGCAGGATCAGGAGTCATGAGAGAGAGTACCTCAGATATACCTTGGATTGTACCCCTTTCCTCTCTGCCAGCCTCTATCAATGCCTCTTGTTGGATGAACCCAGCCAGAAGAATGAGGACACAGGGCACAGACTCTACACACAGGAGGCTGGGAAGTGGAGTTCTCTGCCTTCACATGAAGAAAAAAACAAGGGTGGGGTTTGGGAATAGCAGAATAAAGACTCAGTTCGCTAGCATACCATCTACTTTGCTTCATTAATTGTCTACCTATTTAAGTGTCAGAACTACAGTATTTTGTGATAGTTTTATTAAATATTTTTTTCCATCTCAGAAGTCCAACTTTTTTCTTAAGGTTGAATTTGCCTGATTTCACCCAAGCTATTTTTCCAAATGAAGTTCACAATCAGCTTGTTTGCTTCTAAAAAATCCTCTTGTAATATTATTATATTCAAATTAAATGTACAGGTTAATTTCGGGATAACTGATATTTGTTGGATGTTAAAGATTCATAGAGAGAAATGGTATATTTTTCTGTTTATTCAAGACTTGTTTGGAATTCTTCATAGAGTTTAAAATTTCCTCCATGTAGTTGCTACATGTTTATTTCTAGGAATTTTCCTTTTGGGGGGTTGTTTTGTTACTATTGTTTCGAGATATTTTCTTCCGCCATGTTTTTATCTGGCTGTTGATGACTATAGGAAGCCTACATTGTGTATATCCATTTTGTTACTATTCACCTTACAGAATTGTTTGTAATGGTTTTCGGTTGATTCTCTTGAACTTTTTACATGTCTAATATTATTAAGAGCAGACAGCACTTACTTTTATTTTCTTCTTTCTAAATTTTATAATTCTTATTTCCCTTTTTGTCTAATTTTGTTTGCTAGTTCCTCTAGAACAGTGTTCAAATATTTTGGTGGTAGCAGCCATCATTGCCTGGCTTCTTATTTGAATAGGAATGATTTCTCCATATCAAACACAATTATTTCTTGTGGGTGGTTTTTTCCCATTTCTTTCCACTGGAGCAATTCAGAAATGATTAGAGTTCAAATTCCCAATTGTATTTTTCTATAATTATGTTGCAAAATAATCCATATGCAAAGCATTTTGTATGGTAGTTTCCTAACAAAGTTCTCTTTTTTCCCTTGTTAATTAAATAATTTAGAATTCCTTACATCTCCCGGGAATGACTCTGGTATTTTTTTTGGAAGTCATTATTTTCCTGTATATTTTAAATTTCATTTGCATAGATTTGAGCCATGTGATCTCAAATTATTCTTCTAATTTTCTGTCTGCCATTATTTACCTGTCATTTCTTGTTTTGTGGACTCATGTTCCTCCTTATTTCTATTTATAAATTAACAGTATTTTGTCTGTTTCTAATCAATATATACATTCTAATATTTATATTTATTTCTTAGTTTCACCATTTTTCTTTTTGCTAATTTATTAATGTCTGTGTTAGTCTTTATTATATCCATTTTTTTGTTATACTCAGAGTGGTCTAAAGTTTGATGATCTGCTTGAGATCCGCATCTGCCTGAATTCAGTCTCTGGATGATCTTATTCACCTGTGGCATTTCTCATGATAATTGGTGTCCTTTTCTCGCATTCTCTCATAGGATAATATGTCTCTTGGAATTCACAAAGATGTAGTTTTTCTCTATTTTATTCAATTAATTATTTTATCTCCTAATTGTGCAAAAATGTCTCTGTTTCTGATGATTCTAATTGTTTTGGTATGATTTACCTTATGAGGTGGTAGCAGTGACATTTTTCATTGACACCTTAAAACCAGGAAGTCTTCCCTCTAATATGTAAATGTTAATATTTTTGTCTTTGGAGACTCTTAGTTCTAAGTAGCTTTCTTTCACTTTTCAGAACCATCCCTAACCAATATTTCTGTTACTTTAAAATTCATTTTTTTAAGAAAGCTTTACTTCCTGAATTTTCAGAGGTGTTTTGACTTTGCAAATTCATAATTTTAAAATGTGTAGTGAATCTTATTAGTTTCATAAAATGCTGGGATTCTGGTCTTAGGGGAAAATTGAGATGATTAAAATTATCATTGATAGCTATTTTACCTTTCTGAAATTTAGGACTTCACCTTGACAAATTTTCTTCAGGACCAAGCCTGAAAAAGCTGTCACCTTGAGTGTTTGGTTGACTGATATTTCCTAGAAATATTAAGAGAATTTAAATTTTATAACACTATTATTTCTTACTTTGTAATAGTTTTTTGATTGGGCTCAGAAAATATCTAATAGTAGTTATTGGCTATGAGGTCTTATTAAAGTTATTTAAATATCCTGGGCTTCAGTTTCTTCTCACCTTGATGAAAATTTATGTAACAAAATGCTTGTTCATCACTGTATTCTGATAATGAGTTTTGGAAATTCTGTTTAATACTACTTATCTAATAAGACTTTATGCTGGAGTAGATGCTATATGCAACAAATCATTTAATCCTCACCTCAAGAAGTAGATATTTATTTTTGACAGCCAGTTGTCATTTTTATCTTGAATAGTAGACAGCCCTTTCAGGTGCAGGATATTACAAACAGAATCCCATTCCCTGCCCTTTGGAAGCTGCTTTCTTCCCTATCATGTGTCCCTTTTGCTTTTAATGGCATTACCACATTCCAGTCATCTAGGCTTCAAACCTAAAAGTTAGTATAAATGTCTTCTCTTCCACTGCATATAAAGTATATCATATTTCTTTTTTATTTTTTAAAATATTTACTTAATGAAAGAGAGAGAGAGAGAGAGAGAGAGAGAGAGAGAGAGAGGGAGGGAGGGAGGAAAGAATCCCAAGCAAGGCCCTGTGCTGTCAGCCTGACATAGGACACAATCTCACAAACCATGAGATCATGACCTGAGCTGAAATCAAGATTTGGACACTCAACCAAGTGAGCCACCCATTTGACTCAAAGTATATCATATTTATACTTTTTTTTCTTAATTGTTATCACCATCATCATTATTCTTCAGCCTCTTCACTTCCTACTATGTAGCAGACTCTGTGCTGGGTACTGGCAATGAATAAGACAGCCAAGGTCTTTGGTATATAAATGAGATAATAATACAATAATACAATGTAATTAGTAAGGAGAAATAAAACGTAAGTAAGTAGGAAGGAGAGAGAAAGGGTAGTAAGGAAGCACATAAGAGAGTCCCTTTACCTACACCTGCATCCTCAGAGATTCCCTTTGAAGCTACATTTGTGTAGATTGGAGAAGTTTTTACCTAAAATTGTGTGCTTCTTATTTTTTTAAAGTTTATGTATTTATTTTGAGAGAGAGAGAAATAAAGAGAGAGAGTACTAAGGAGGCTCTGTGCTGCCAGAGCAGAGCCCCATGCGGGCCTTGAATGTATGAACTGTGGGATCGTGACCTAAGCCCCAATCAAGAGAGTCAGATGCTCAACTGAGTGAGCCACCCAGGCACCCCTAAGACTGTGGTTTCTATGGGAATTTTAAGCAACTTAAGGAAATGATGAATGTGGCCAGGTGACTCTGAGAGAGCCTCTGACGATCCCTGCCTCCTGGTTTATGATCTTGTGTAATCCCTTCCCCGTGAGTGTGGACAGGAACTGTGGCTTGCTTCTAGCCAACAGAATACCTCAAAGATGACAGAATGACACTTTTGTGAATCAGTTATATAAGATTCTGACTGGATTCTTTTATCAGACTCTCTCCTTTTGTTGGTTCTGATGGCAACAAGGTGCCATGTTCCATACGCTCTATGCAGAGGATCACGTGCAAGGAATAAGGAGATCAGCCAACGACCAGTAGCCAGCAAAGACCTAAGGTTCTCTGTCCAACAGCCCAAAAGAAATCCTGCCAGTGACTCCATGAACTTGGGAGCAGATCCTTTCCCGTTAAACCTTCAGAAGAAACATTTTGACATCAGTGTTGTGAGAGACCCCGAAGCCTAGAAGTCAGCTAATCATACCCAATTTTGATTCAGAGACACTGAGAAAACAAATGTGTGTTGTTTTAAGCTATGAAGTATGTGATAATTTAGTATGCAGCAATGGAGAACGAATACAATGAGGATGACCACCTGCTTTTACAAAACACCACAGTCAATCTTGTGCTGCCGCAGACTGGAAAACATTTGTAGTATTTTAGTTGAGAGATAATTGTAAGCAAATGATGGTGGCGTTATCAAGAGAAATAGATATATCTGAGAGAAATTTAAGAAGTAGAGTTGGCGAGATATATGATTAATTTGATGAGGAAGTGGAGGGGAAGGAGATATTTACAACGAAGCTCAGGTTTGCCTCCAGTCACTGGGCAAAACAATAGTGCCGTTCACGGACAGAGAAACAAGGCAAGGTCATCAGTAACTGGATTTGAATTCATGTATTTTCTCCTCCAATGTAGTAGTCTTTTCTTTAGTATATCATGAAACTAATACAGTATGGCATTGCTTATATAAATTGTATACAAAATATAAGGCACAAGCCATACTATTGAGAGCTAGGGAAAGGGCTGTGTACTAATTTGGCAAATTCTGACTGTGGGAAGTGAAACACAAGGTAGATGAAAGTGCCCAGAAACTGTTGAGGGCACAGTGGCCTTATCTGAAGACTGGAGATAGGTGTCTTTGCATGTGTCCAGTCTTTACACCAAACTGTGGGAATGCATACAATGACTGGGGAAGTACATATCACAAATTCATGTCATAACTTAGTCTTTTTGTTCTTATTCTATAAAAATGTACACTTTACAAATCATCTACCTAAGGGCGCCTGGGTGGCTCAGTTGGTTGAGCATCTGACTGCAGCTCAGGTTATGATCTCACGTTTCGTGAGTTTGATCCCCACGTTGTGCTCTCTGCTGATAGCTCAGAGCTTGGAGCCTGCTTCAGATTCTGTGTCTCCCTCTCTCTATGCTCCTCCCTGCTCACACCCTGTCTCTCTCTCAAGAATAAATAAAAATAAAAAAATTTAAAAATCATCTACTTACTATTCAAGGAGCTATGTGTTAACACCAGAAAGATAAGATCACATAAAGGGTGAGATGACAAAGACCCATACTTGTGTAGATCTAAATGTCCACCACTATCTTCATGTAATTCAATATGTTATTAGTAGAAGTGGGATTTTTATTTTGTTATTTCCATTTGTTTGGTTTAGTTTGGTTTCATTGCTTAGTTGTCCTGGCTGGGTGTATGGACAGAGGTAACTAAACATCAATCCTATACAATTGGCACATTATAGGGATAGGTTCAGAGGTTCTGTATTTTATAATTGCATTATTGAAACTATGTTTCGTTTCTTCCTTTATGATAACAGTAGAGTTTTAGCTTCAGGTAAAAAAAAGAATATTCTTTTTCAAAACATCTTCATAATAACCTTGAAATATTAAATTCTGAGTGGCAAATCTATTCATTCAGTAGGTCAATTTCTTTTGTGTAGTACATTCATTTAATAATGAATCACAATTACTATGATTGGAGTGAAAATTTGGAGATCCTAAAATACAAATTATGCTTTTTGTAAAGTATAATTATCAAATTTTTACACTTCTTTTCGAGTTCAAACATCCTCAAGCTGTCAGATATATTTACTTTTATAACTTGACACAGGTTCTGGTTAAGGTTGACTTTCACTGGAAACTTCAGAGACAATAAATAATTTTGGACAAACAATGTGTATTACATAAGGTATATTAAAAATGATTTCAAAAGGATGGTTATATTCTTTCAAAGGACATCATGTCAATATGTCTTCAAAGCAAAAACGCATCCGAAAATTCCATAGTCAGTTCACTGTGTAGTCAACACTTGAACTCTGTAGAACTTTTCAATTTATTCTCGTAGGGAATGGCTTTTGCCATAGCTCTCTGCCTCTGTTACAAACAAATTGGGCTGGAAAATAGTTTATTCCAGCCATAACTTTTCTCCTTTAAATCCCAGGCCTATTTCCCCAAGGACAATGTCTTAGAGAATAGAATAGCCTTGTAGAAATGTTACATGAAAGGTAGTATTTATCTAGCTTACAAGGGGTGGTTCCATTCAACTAGATATTACTGCATGTTAAATTTCAGGTCATCCAACTCAACCAAATGTTATGGAAACCAGGGGCACCTGGGTAGTTCAGTTGGTTAAGCGTCAGACTTTGGCTCAGGTCATGATCTCACGGTTCATGGGTTCAAGCCCCGCATGAGGCTCTGTGCTGACAGCCAGCTCAGAGCCTGGAGCCTGTTTCAGATTCTGTGTCTCCCTCTCTCTCTGCCCTCCCCTGCTCATGCTGTCTCTCTGTCTCTCTGTCTCTCTCTCTGTCTCAGAAATAAATAAAACATTAAATTTTTTTTTAAAAAACCCCAAATGTTATGGAAACCAGAATCTATCTATCTATCTATCTATCTATCTATCTATCTATCTATCTATCATCTATCTATCTATCATCTATCATCACCTACTCTTTACCTTCTGGTGACTTCTCAGAAGTACTCTTCCCACCATTATTGGCCTGGCTTACTCCCACTTCCCCTTGAACTCTCAGGAGTCTCCAGCATTTCCTGAGCCCTCAGACTCTGCTAAGTACTTTACTCTGTATGTCAGTAGCATCGGGGGCATGCATTTGTCATGGTGCTTGTTCTGTTGCAGGAATAGTAGCTGTTTGTGACTTTTTCTCTACAATTAGACGACAGTCCCTCAAGAATAAGGTAACATGTCATCTCAGTAGCCTGTACTAGGAACTAAGCATAGTTCTTGACACCTAGTCAATAACTGTTTGCTGATCTGATGAATTGAATAACATTATTTGTATATAGCTAAACAGGCTATAATAAAAAAAAAAAAGTAAAATGCAATGAGCAAAGCAAATCACATGCTAGACATACCAATCCCTGAGAGCTATTTAAGAACATCTCTCCCTAAGAGCCCCCCCCACGTATTTCCCATGAGCTACTCCTTTTTATTGATTAATTGAACCTCTTTGTTGATAAACAAATGCTTTTTGAGAAGGTTAGCATATTTGGATACTCTGGTGAATACGCATGAATTTGTTTCTTAGATTTATTGTGCCAAGGGCAAAACCCCACAAACAAAACAAAACAACTTGATAGGAGAGCCGGATTTTGAGGAAGGAAATGGTTTGGCTGAGAGAGAAGCCTTGGGCTGCAGTAAGCAGAGCCGGGGGCAGCGGGAGGGAGGGTCTTCATGATGCACGTTTATTCAAACTTGTCAGCACCTAAAGCCCCCATAAACCGGTGGACTGACTTTACTGCTCCAACCAGAGACTCTGAGATTCTGCCTCTCAGCAAGAGAGCAGATCCCCAGAGCTGCACCTCTCTGAAGTAGCGTGGAGAGTCACCTTCTCCAACACACACTTGCAGTGTGGGGTAGAGTGAATTCCACCTCCCAGCACAGTAGGTAAGAAATGTGAAAGCCTGTGACATAGAGGCGAAATGATGTTAGGATATTTATTCTTTCTCAGTATGTCCTCTGCATATGAGCCTGTCTTATCAGTATTCAGTGCTTTCTCACCCTCCACCAAAATAATCAGTGGCCACAATAGGTTGTGAACTAAAACGTGTACTTTTAGAGAAGAAAACTGTAAGGGACAGAAGTTTGACACTACTGTGGTACACACGCTGGGGGTCCGCCTTCCAGTATGTGCAACTCCAGTCTAAAATGCCCTGGTGCTCTGCTTGTCCGTGATCTTATTGTAAGCGGAGTCTGTGCTCCTTTCTGAAGCATCCCTTCACTTAGTCACTGGATCACTTTTCACTGCTCGATATTTCTACAATTTTCTCCTCTCTTTCATTCTTATATTTTTCTTTTCTGCTAGATCTTTCCCATAAGCATAAATGCACTACTATTTCTTCCAACTCAAAAATTTGCCCTCCCTTGTGCCCACTTCCTTAAACATCTGCATAACCTAATTTTCTCATCAACTTTAAACCTTTGCTGGAATATTAGCTTCTCTAAGAGGCTTTACTTCATCACAGTATTTAACGTTGCCACTCACGGGGCTCCTAGGTGGCTTAGTCGGTTAAGCGTCTGACTTTCGCTTAGGTCATGATCTCGCGGTTCGTGGGTTCGAGCCCCGCGTCAGGCTCTGTGCTGACTGCCAGCTCAGAGCCTGGAGCCTGTTTCAGTCTGTGACTCCCTCTCTCTCTGACCCTCCCCTGCTCACGCTGTCTCTCTCTCTCTCTCTCCTAGAAATAAATAAAACGTTAAAAAAAAATTAAAAAAAAAAGTTGCCACTCACCTCCTCTGTCATATTTATTCTTACCTATTTTTTTTTCTCATAGCATTTTATCTTCCTCTAACTGTGTGGCACAATTATTTATTTGGCTGGGTTAAAAAATTTTTTTTTGCTTGTATTCTCTTACTTAAATGAAGCTGCATAAATAAATATATAAACAAACTACTTCCTGAATTTAGTAGGTCCTCAATAAATGTAGAATGAACAAATTCATAAATGAGGACACATTCATTTCATCTCCTGAGAGACTCGGTCTTAAGGTTTTCACTATAAAAATAAAATTTAATTTTTACACTTTTTCATCTTTATGTGTTTGTCTTAGGAGAGAGAGAGACAGGCTACGAACAGGGGAGGAGCAGACAAAGAGGGAGAGAGAATCCCAAGCAGGCTCTGCACTGTCTGTAGGAAGCCTGATGCAGGGCTTAGTGCCACAAATCATGAGATCATGACCAGAGCCAAAGTCAAGAATTAAACACTTAACCAACTGAGCCAACCAGGAGCCCAAAAAATAAAATTTATTAACTAAAAACTATTTTATTGCAGTTACAAAAGCTAATTTCATTTCTTATTTATATTCTCCTTTGTTTCACAGAACCTGATTCATTTTTGGTTCCAAAATTTTCATGTTTTCTGGACTGAGTGGTCTTCCAGTTATTATAGGTCGTATTCGAGAGGGGCTTCTAGATTGACAAAACTATATGCTCTGTGTCTATTATAAGGCAGAAGAAACAGTTCTTTGAGGACTGTTAAGAAGGATCTCTTTCGTACCCAGAAGCACTCATTCAAAGATTCTTCCTTTCCAGGTGCTATGTTCTCCTTTGGACTAGGCGTTAAGAGAACTTAATACAAATTAATTATTCATAAAGCTGGCCATCACTTCCTTAGTTTCCACTAAGGAAACTACCTAGTGTGATTTATATTTGACTTGAGTCTGTAGAGCTGTAGAGTAGGTCTTCACTAACTCCTTGTTAAATTGAATTCAATTCACTGATCAGTTTCAGACATTAGCTAATATGACAGAAGTACGGAGACAAGACTAGAAAGAGTTGGTGAAGAACTTATGGGAAGGATCTCTTAATGTGATGAAAAGCTGTCTTTAGTAGATATTTTAAATGGAATAAGGGACTAAAATAGAAATATAAGATAATCTTGGCTGTAATTGCTATTTACATAAACTTCCTCTTTTAAATCATTTGGTATTACTTTTTAAAGACCTGTGTTGGGGCGCCTGGGTGGCTTAGTCGGTTAAGCGTCCGACTTTCGCTTAGGTCATGATCTCGCGGTTCGTGGGTTCGAGCCCCGCGTCGGGCTCTGTGCTGACTGCCAGCTCAGAGCCTGGAGCCTGTTTCAGTCTGTGACTCCCTCTCTCTCTGACCCTCCCCTGCTCACTGTCTCTCTCTCTCTCTCTCTCTCCTAGAAATAAAACATTAAAAAATAAATAAATAAAGACCTGTGCTGACTCTTAGTGCATCTTCCCCCCTCTTATGACAGAAATTATACTTTACTGCTGTTAAAGGTATGTCTCCACCTGCATAAAGTTCTAAAATTCTTCTTTTTTTAACCCCTTACTACATGAGTGCAGGCATGGGCTCTCATGTGCATGAGCACACATGAAAACTTTCCTTTCTGAGGTTTGCCAGATTTAAAAGAGAGCTCTCTTTTAATTTGGAAACTGGGGATGGTTTCTGTTTTAGATATGGAAAAATGATAAATAATACTTTATTTCCCACAGACCCTGTTTTCAACCCTGTTTTTACACTAAGAAAAAATTAAATACCAATTCATGGGCTTCATCTCAATCCAACTGAATTATAATCTTATGAAGTGTAGCCAGGCACTAGTACTTTTTTTAATATCACAATTCCTGTTTAATGAATCCCTGTTATTAATGGACTCTGCACTTCACTGCTGGTTAAGAGTCTGTTTTCTGTACCTCTGTCACTCACAACTTGCTAGAACAACTTGCTATCCTATTGTCTCATCTATAAATTTTTAGTTTGCACACTTTCTCAAACATAAGGAATAGCTTGAGGCATTTAATCTAACCATCATCTTTCTTATAATTTTCTTGGAAAAGTGTGGTGTCAAACAAATGTTCCTTGAAATGGTATTCAAAATCTTTTTGTCGTTATATTAAACTTGCAATGAGAAAGGGGTATGGAATGCTACAAGTTATTTATACAAAGTTATTTATACCTACTTGTATTTTTAAGGTCAAATTTGAGAAAAAATAATCTCTTAGGGTACCTACTAATTTTCATGTAACCATGCATTCTTTATTTTTTGAATGAATAATCACATTCTCTAAAACTGCATTTGGGATTTAGGTAGATAAGAATGGTAAATCAAACCAGTGAAGTACTAGAAAAAACACTAGGCTTAAAAGTTTTATATTATCTTTTTTTTAAAGTCAATAATAAGATACCAAGGGAGAGAATATGAAGTTGTGGAAAGGCTGTAAAGTTTAGAGTAAGATAAACCTGAATTTGAATCTCATGTTTTTCATTCACAGCCGACAGCCACTGCCTTGGCAAGTCTGAATCAGACCACCCCTGTCCATTTCCACAGCCCCAGCCCTCAGTTGATGTCATAGCATCAACCGCCTGGATGCAACAGCTCCTGGCCCTCTCCCACCAGAGAGCAGAAGTCCTTTCCTATCTTGTCCTTCAAGAACCTTCCTTACGCAGTAGTCTAAGTAATCCTTTTTGTTGTTTTCAGCTTTTTTAAGGGATAATTGACACATAGTAATTGTATATATCAAAGGAGTAAAACTTGGTGATTTGATATATTGTATACATTGTAAAATGATCACCACAATCAAGCTAATTAACATATCCATCTCCTCAAATAATTGCTGGCTCTTTTCTTCCTTCTTCCTCTCTCCCTCTCTCCCTCCCTCTATTTTACTCTCTTTCTTTTCCTCTTGTGGTGAGAACACTTAAGATCTGCCCATTTGACAAATTTCAAATATGTAAATCACTATTGTTAACCATAGTCACCATGCTGAACATTAGATCTTCAGAATTTATTAATCTTGTATAACTGAAAATTTGTACCCTTTGATGCTTCTCCTCATTACTTCTTCCCCCACCCACTTCTCCCCTTCTACACTCTGTGGCTATGAATTTGACTGTGTTAGATTCCACATATAAGTGAAATCATACGGTGTTTGTCTTTCTGTGTCTGACTTATTTCACTTAGCATAATGTCCTACAGATTCATCCATGTGGCTGTGAATTAAAGGATTTCCTTTTTTTTTTTAAAGGCTGAAATCTTTTTAAAGCGTAAGTCTGACTGCTTAAAACCCTCCACTTACTTCTTATTGTAATTACAATAAATTCCACATTCTTTATTCTGGCTCCAAAGTTCTGATCTCATCTTCCACCCTCTTCCCCTTGATATATATACTTCAATCACATAACTACCTCTGGAATAGGCTAAGTTAATTCTTATGGTCTTACACAGATAATTCTAGAGCAAGATAGAGATGAGGGCAAGGGAGTATCTCATGCCTTCATCAGGCAATGCCTATTTAATATTTTCCAAATCTGTTACCTTGTCCGTGAAACTTTTTTTTAAACTGAGATCATGGGAAAGTCATTGCAAGTGTCTAGAAATTATTGAGCTATACAAGCAAAGAGAGTGGAGATATTCATTATAGGCATTGAAAAATTATTAATTCATAGCCAGAGATAAGGTGTTTGAATTCTTCGTCATAACCCAAATTATAACCACTACTAAGCAAATACAATATACCAGACAGTGTATTGAATATTGTAGATAATAAAAAGTGGATGAGGATAAAATAGGCTTCACTCTTAATACCTTAAAATCTGGAAGAGAGGATAAGGCAAGCACAATGATAATGCCACTACTAAGGTGAATATGTGTCATAAGAGTCAGATTTTAAAGGGCAGGGTTTTTTTTTTAAATGTTGTATTTATTTCTGAGAGAGAGAGAGAGAGAGAGAGAGAGAGCGTGAGCAGGGGAGGGTCAGAGAGAGAGGGAGATACAGAACCTGAAACAGGCTCCAGGCTCTGAGCTGGCTGTCAGCACAGAGCCCAACGTGCGGCTCGAACCCATTAACCGAACCGTGAGATCATGACCTGAGCCGAAGTCGGATGCTTAACAGACTGAGCCACCCAGGTGCCCCAGTGGCAGGGGTTTTACAAATGAGGGTGTAATAGTTCTGAACCCCACTGTAAACAATGATGATTTAACAGTTTATATATCGGTTCCCCAATCTGTTCTAACTGCTTCTCCATAATTGAATTGAAATGTAAGATTAGTTAAGTTTGGGGGTCAAGCAAGGAATTGAGGAAGGGTTAAAAAGTGTTTGGCATTTGAGCTGGACCTGGAAAATGGGGGAGATAATGAAATATGTTTTTATTACCTCTTTCTTAATTCAGTCATGACTTTCACCAAGAAAATACAATGAGGTTTGTGATTTTGTAAAAGTATACTTGTTGAATGTTACTAGTTATAGTCTTCCAAGGAAAATAGGACTCTAGTCTCTGGAATGAGAAGTATCTTGGACAAGTAAATAGATCTTGGATTTTCTTCCTAGCTTGGGAAATGTCCAATTTGTGTGATTATTGTAAAGCTTAGAAGGAGTAATATTAAATCTCTGACAATAGGTGCTTAATTAATGTTATATGTCAGTTTTACTTTTTAATAACTGGAGAAACTGTATACTACAGAAAGTTGGCAGAATTGTGGATGGTTAAAGTGAGTACTCTGTAGTAATCAGATGGCCTTTGAATTCTGGCTCTGCCCCCTCATTTGTTTTGTGATCTTGAGTAAGTGACTTAACATTGCTTTGCCTCATTTCTTTCATCTGGGAAGTGGGGGTTATAATATATCCTATCTCAGAGGGGTGTTGTAGGGATGTTACACCACATAATTTATAGAAAATGCCTGCTGTACTAAAAATATGTAATATTTAATAATAATAACTTTAATATGGAGTTGTTAATCTGATGATCTATGATATATGACATGTCGACACATGCCAGGTGAATTACTTTTTGATTAACAGATTATTCTCAAATAAAAAACTTCAGCTAATCAGATACATAGGCCCAGAGTGCTATTTTGAAGCACCTGCCATTTGATATTCTCATTTTATTTGACTATGTTGCCAGTGTTGTTGTTGTTGTTGTTTTACTTATGCTTTTATGATTCACTATTTATCACTGGTTTTTTGAAATATGGTAAGAGAGGTCAACTCCAGGAAGCAATGGAAGGTATAGTCCCACCTCAGAAAAAATACTCTAATATAATATAATCTTGTTAGAAGAGAATGCCTTTAGGGGTGCTAGAGAATTAAGGATAAAATTTTTATATTTTGAGCTAAGCAGTAATAAAGAAGTGAAGACTAGAAAGTGAAGAAATTGTTGTCCAGGAGAGGAATTTCTTGCTTGACTGTTTCCTCTCAAACCTCATTATGTAAGTTGACTGATTGCTTTTCCCAAACTCAGATTCAGATCCTAAGTATAGAAAGCAATTCTAGTGAAATACTTATCTAAATCCTTTAAAGTAAAACATTTTATTTCTATGTACTTACAATTGTTTCCCAGCATACTTAGAAGAGTGTATAATTAGAAAATTCTGGAATTGAAAGTTACATTCCCTAAATAAGCATGAAAGAAAAATTTGGTCCACCTCAATAAGAAATGAAGTTTATTGTTTCAGTTTTCCCTCAGCCAGCCTGATAAGCAGAAAGACTGTCACCAGAAGAATTCCGGAAGAGGCAGGATATTACTACAACTACTCTACCTAACTTCTTAGTGCAGATTTCATATCTAAATGCAACATGGATAAGATGTACTGTTTGCTCAAGGGAGGAAAGAGCTACATGGTTCACTTTAAGGACTCAGGCTTCTTGCTTACCTTCCATGACCAGAGTTACCTCCTTGTTCTTTTTCATGTATTTTGCACTCCGGTCAAACTGAATAACTATCTGCTGCTATGTTATTTCAGAGGATTTTTTAATTTGCTTAAAATTTTTTTTAAGTTTATTTATTTTGAGAGAGACAGAGACAGTGCCAGTAGGGGAGTGGCAGGGAGAAGGAGAGAGAGAGGATCCCTGTGCTGCCAATGCAGAGCCTAATGCATGGCTCGAATTCATGGAACTGTGAGATCATGACCTGAGCCAAAACCAGAATTGTACACTTAACCAACTGAAGCACCCAGTTGCCCCATGATTTTTGAATTTGTATACACAGTCACCAGTACTTTACAAAAGTCTCCTAGATCTTCCTCAAGGCTTCTAATATGGCATTTTATTCTTCATATTTATTGTGTAGGTACAATACACCAAATGGTTCCAGGGATACATCAGTGGCTAAAACAGTCAGAAATCCTTGTAAACTTAATAGATGAATTAAAAATGTGTGTTAGTGATTTATACTAAAAAGGAGAATGGAGAAGAGGAAGTGGAAGTGGAAAGACAGCAATTTTATGTGGTCAAAAGAGTCATGACAGCAAAGGAGACACAAGAGTAAAGACCTGAAGTATATGATGTGCATGTGGGAGAAGAGCATTCAAGGCAGAGGGAAGAGCAAGCATGAAGATTCTGGGTGGGAGTGGACCTCATGTGGGAGATCACTGAGCTGGGATTAGAGTGACCAAGAGGGAAAGGAATAGCAGATGTCATAGAGGTGAGGAGTTGGAGTCATAGAGGAGAATGAGGAAGAACAGGCAGACTGTACAGGTCTTTAGAGTGACTGACTTTTTCTCAGGGTTAGATAACTAAGCTACAGAAAGGGTCTTGATCACCACAGAAGAATGATAGAACTTGTATTTTAACAGGAGTAACAGTGGATCCTGGAAATACTCTGAAGATAGAAACTATTGAATTTATTGAAAGATTGACCATCAGGAGTAAAAGGGGAGCAAGTGGAACTCAAAGGGCCTTTGACTTGAATGATTAGAAAGAAGGAGCTTCCATTAGTTGAAATGGAAAAAGCTAGAAAAGGAACAAGAAACAGTGTCAGGCATTCTGGTTTGAATATGTACAGTTTAAGGTTACTGCCCTGTCCTGTGATTAGTTGGATATGTAAGTTTTAAGTTTGGGGGAACGATTGGGAGCTATTGGTATCAATGATGCCAATTTGGGAGTTATACACATTTATCTTTCTTCTTTTCTTTTTTTTTAGATATATTTTTAATAGTTTTGAGGAAACTCCTACTGTTTTCCACAGTGGTTGCACCGATTTACATTCCCTTTAACAGTGCACAAGGGTGTTCTTTTCTCCACATTCTTACTGACATTTGTTATTTCCAGTGTTTTTGAGAATAGCCATTCTAACAGGTGTGAGGTGGTATCTCCTTGCGGTTTTGAGTTAAATTTCTCTGATGATGAGTGATGTTGAAAAACCTTTTCTTATACTGTTGGCCATTTGTATATAGTCTTTGGAAAAATGTCAATTCAGATTTCTTGCTCAATTTTGGTTATTTGGTTTCTGCTATTGAGTTGTGTGAGTTCCTTGTGTATTTTTTATATTAACGCCTATTGAATACATGCTTTGCAAATATTTTCTCCCGTTCCATTGGTTGCCTTTTCATTTTGTTGTTGGTTTCTTTCACTGAGCAGAAACTTTTAGTTTTATGTAGTCTCACTTACAATTTTTGCTTCTGTTACATGTGTTTTTGATGTCAAATCCAAAAGTTACTTACCAAAGCCAATGTAATGGAGCTTACTGCCTATCTTTTCTTCTGGGAGTTTACAGTTTCAGGCTTTATATTCAAGTCTTTAACACATTTTGAGTTGATTTTTGTGCATGGTGTAAGATAGGAGCCCAATTTCATTCTTTTGTATGTTAGTGTCCAGTTTTCCAAATATTTTTTGAAGAGACTGTTCTTTCTTCCTTGCATATTATTGGCTCCTATGTTGTAAATTAATTGACTGTGCATGAGTAAATCAAAGTTCTCTTTTCTGTTCCACTGATCTATGTAATTTCAGTATTTATGCCAATACCGTACTGTTTGATTACTATGGCTTTGTAATATAGTTTGAAATCAGAATGTGTGGTGCCTCCAGCATTGTTCTTTCTCAAGGTTTCAAACAGAGTCTGCTTGGCTTTATACAAATTTTAGGGCTTGTTTTTCTATTTCTGTGGAAAATGTCAATTTTTATAGGAATTGCAATGAATCCATAAATTGCTTTGAGTTGTATGGACATTTTAATAATATGAATTTTTCCAATGTCTAAACATGGAATAACTTTGCATTTTTTTGTTTATTCCTCAATTTATTTTATCAATGCCTTATAATTTTCAGTTTAGACTTCTTACCTACTTATTTAAATTGATTCCAAGTATTTTTTTGGTGAAATTGTAAATGAATCTATCTTTTTCCTGATCTTTTTACCATTGAGTATTTACCATTGAGTATGATTTTAGCTGTGGGCTTCTCATATATGGCCTTTGTTTTGTTGAGATATGTTCCTTCTATACCCACTTTGTTGAGAACTTTTATCATTAACGGATGTTAAATTTTGTCAAATGCCTTTTCTGCATCTATTGAGATGATCATACGATTTTTATCCTTCATTTTATGTTATGTATCACAATTATAGGTTGACATATGTTGAATTATCCTTGCATACATAGAATAAATCCACTTGATTTATGCTGCTTTTAATGTAATGTTGAATTTGGTTTGCTGGTATTTTTTGAGGATGTTTCCATCTGCATTTTTCAGAGATACTGGCATGTGATTTTCTTTTCTTGTAGTGTCCTTGTCTAGTTTGGGTATGAAGGTATTGCTGGCCTTCGAAAATGAATTGGGAAATATTCCCTCTTTTATTTTTTGGCTTCATATAATGGTTGAAAGCAGAGACTCCAAAGTCAGACTGCCTGGGCCTACCTCCCAGCTCTGCAACATATAGGCTGTGTTACCTTGCACACATCCTAGAGTAGTATGTGCCTGCGTTTTCTGATCTGTCAAATGGGAATATTAATCAAAACTTTTATAGTGCATTTAGGAGAATTATATATGATTATATGATTAAAGAATTCAGAACTGTGTGGCTATAGCACTTAGTGTTCAGGAAGTGTTAACTATTATCCTATTATTTGTAGGACCTTCTAATAGGAAAGGCATGTGAAAATGTTAATACTATTTTTTATGCATTGCAAAATTAAAGTGAATTTTTTACATGTACTTTATAAAATGTCTACCATGAATTGTGCTTTAAGGAATTCTACCATGAATTCTACCTATATTTAGAGAATGGATGACCAAAAGTAGGTTCTAAGTATTTAAGTAAATTAGTAAGCATTAACATTTTATAATTTCAATCTGAAAGGAACATTTGAACTGTTGTTTTGCAAGTAGTAATTCTGCTCTTGATTAAGTATATTAAAGTGTAAGTATGAAAAGGATATGTTTATTGAATAAAGTATGGTCAAAATATTTATGGGTAGATATCATTGATTTTATAATTGTAGAGAATAAATAAATATTTGTTTAAAAAAACCCATATGATAGGTGCTTGTCACTTTTTTCTAGCGATTTGTCGCTTACTTTGTTCTCAGTGGGTCTTCTCTGTGTTCTTGGACGGGTTGGCAGTGCGGATCAGCACTTGGAATGGGAATTAAAAGACTGAATATTTGATGTAGTACTTCTAAGTTTTGTTAAGCTGTGTAGCCTTGAACAAGTCACTTAATATCCCTATATCTCCAATCCGTCTTCTGAAAAATGAAGAAAATAATATCTGACTTGCTGTAGATTTGCTGCTGTGAGGATCACAGCAGTGCTACATATAAAAGTACCATGAAAGCTTTAAGTCACTAAACAGATGTGATGTATTCTCAACTGTGCAGATTTTAAAAGCATAAATGTTTGTTACTATTATAAATGTGAATGGGCATTTCCCAGAGATTTTAATATGAAGACAAAAGAATACCTACTTGAATTTTGCAATAAAAACATGCATTCCTTCACTTCAGTGTCCAGCAGATGCAGATCAGACTTTTCAGGCCCATCTCCCGATGGAGACAGAGAGAAACTCTGGACAAAATGTATATTTAAAATATTCTGCCTGAAAGCACTGGAGAACCAATACTGCAGTGAAGAACGATATGGCTAAGATCAGTTAGAAGATAGAAATACAGAGAGGGGAAACCTGTACTTTGGGTGTGCTTTCATCTTGTATTGTCTGTCAATTTTAGGGGAAAAAAAAGGAGGCTTTTTTATTTGCTTGTTTTCCCACATGGAAGATGAGAAGCTAAGCAGAGCTTTTAATTGTTTTGCAGGTCTAAGGGAACAAAAACAATGGAGTAAATGAAAGAGCATAAAGACAAAAATGTAGTATTTATTCTGAGAGCATAATGGGGTCTAGGAATAAGAAGGAAAGAGATGGCTCTTAGAAGTTGAAAACATGTCCACACAAAAACCTGCCCACAGCTGTTTATAGCTGCTTTATTCACAATTGTTAAAGCTTGGAAGCAACTGAGATGCTGCTCGGGAGGCACAGGGGTACATGAAGTGTGGAACATCCAGAACATGGAATATTAGTTAGGATTGAAAAGAAATGGGCTGACTCAAAACATGGAAGAAAATTAAATGCGTGTTACTGAGCAAAATAAGCCCATTCTGAAAGGCCACATACTCTATGATTCCATCTATATGATATTCTGGAAAAGGCAAAGCTATGAAGATAATAAAATGGTCAGTGATTGCCAAAGATTGGAGGAAGAGAGAAATGAATAAGCAGAGCATTGAGAGGTTTTACAGTAGTGACAATACCCTGTATGATATTAAAATGATGGATGTGGGGCGCCTGGGTGGCTCAGTTGGTTGAGCGTCTGACTTCGGCTCAGGTCATGATCTCAAGATTCGTGGGTTCGAGCCCTGCGTCGGGCTCTGTGCTGACAGACAGCTCAGAGCCTGGAGCCTGTCTTCGGATTCTGTGTCTCCCTCTCTCTCTGACCCTCCCCTGCTCACGCTCTCTCTTTCTCTCAGAAATAAATTTTAAAAAATTAAAAAATAAAAATAAAATAAATAAAATGATGGATGCATGTCAGTATACATTTGTCCAAACCCATAGAATGTACCACCCTAGGAGGGAGTGGTAATGTAAAGTAGGGACTTGGGGTGATTATGTTGTGTCAATGTACATTCATCAGTGGTAACAAATTTTATCATTCTGGAGAGGATGTTGCCTGTGAAAAGGCTATGCACTGTATGAGAGCAGGGCTATCTGGGTGATCTTTGTACTTTGCTCTCAATTTTGTGTTAAACCTAAAATTTCTCTAAAAAAGTAAAGTAGTTTTAGAAAAATGTGGAACTTCTTTGCAAACAGACCATTTACATGATGTTCAAAAGTAAAAATAAATCACACATAGAATGATTGAATCAATGAGGGTATAATAACACCTAACATTCTTTGATTTTTTAATAGAATTATGCTAAGCATTGAATTTTCTTATTTAACATACATAAAAACCTAGGCATTAGACATTATCATTAACTTCATTTTAGAAATGGGAAAACCAAGTCTTACACAGCAGAAGTAACTTTCCCAAACACTAACTTTAGGATTTGGAAGTATGCAGCTCTATCCAGAGTTTGTGTTCTTACTATACAAAAGATTGTGAAACAATTGCAGTAACGAAAATTTCTCTTCAAGATTTTCAAATCGCGAAAGGTTGTAGTAACTGATGTTGATGAAGAAAAATTGCCTGGCATATCAGCAGAGAATCATAGATTTTCAGAATCGAAAGGGATCTTAGATACCATCCTTCTATCTGAATATGTTCCATCAAATGGTAAACAATCTCTCTTTTGGGCACCACTAATGATAATTAGCTCTTCATTCTAGCAACAGTTCATACGATTAGAAACCATCTTTTATTAGAGCTGAAATTTGTGGGGTTTTGTTTTGGTTTAGCTTCCAATCACTGGCTTTAATTCTGTCTTTGATTAATTCAGAATAAGTAATTCATATTAGTCTAAGTAGTGTTGAGATACTTAGATACCAGGTTATGCATAAATAATTTCTTCTTTAGGTTAAGTATTCAAATTTTTTTCTTCTTTTTCTCATATGGCATAATTCCTGATAGCCTTCCTCAGGATGTGCTCCTTTGTCCATGTCCCTTATTGGTATAATTGGGAAATTTCATAGGAGAATTGCAGATAAAATGAAATAACATGTCAATATCTGGGATCTGACAAAACTTTTTCTTTCAAATTTTCTTAAGAATTCAAAGTGGTGATGTTCTCAATCTCACCTGTGTTCACTAGAATAGATAGGCCCTCTTAAAAACTGCAAGCTTCATTTGTTTGTAATTTATTAAAATTTCTCTGTTCTCTTTTTTGGGCTCAGAAAATAAAGTTATGCAGCAGAGGTATTTTTTCTCAGTGTAAGATTATTTCCTTATATTTCTAGTGAGGAATTGCTGGATAAAAATTTGTATTAGTTAGGATAGAGGCTAAGTTGTAACAAAGAAGATTCCAAAAATACAATGGCTTGAATATAAGAGAGTTTCTCTCTCTCTCTCTCTCTCTCTCTCTCTCTCTCTCAGAAAACAGTCTAAGCAGCAGGGCAGTTCTGCCTCATGAAACCTTTCAGAGATGGAGACTTCCTCCTTCTCATTCTTGTTTAGACACTGCCCTCATCTTCGTGATCAAAAATACCCTATGCCATTGCCCAAATCTTTTTTGCAGCCTAAAAGGAAAGACAGCAGCAGTTCAGAATCAGCAACTTGATTCTATTGGAACTGACCTGGGGGCACCTGGGTGGCTCAGTTAATTAAGCACCCAACTTTGGCTCAGGTCATGATCTCTCTGTTCATGGGTTCGAGCCTTGCAGTAGGCTTTGTACTGACAGCTCAGAGCCTGGAGCCTGCTTCAGATTCTGTGTCTCCCTCTCTCTCTGCCCCTCCCCCAATTGTTCTCTCTCTCTCTCTTTCTTCTCTCTCTCTCTCTTTCTCAAAAATAAATAAACATTAAAAAAAATAAATTGGAACTGACCTAGAAGTTGTATATATGAATTTTGCTCTATTTCCTTAAGGAAGAGTCCAGTAGCCAAGTTAGACTGGACTTGGATACCAGGGGGTTGGGAAATGTGTTCCCAACTGTGAAGCCATGTACCCAGCTTCAGCAATTTTACTGTGAAAAGAATCAAGGATTAAAATTTGGTCTATGTTAGTCTCTCTCTGCTACAGAGATTATATTCTTTTTTTATAATTTTATAATTTATTTATTTATTTATTTTATCGAACTTAAAATATTTTTCAAAATTGCTCTACAGAAGGTTTATTAACTGAGTCTATTCAAAATGTTAGTAGCCGCATTAATCTGTAATGTAAACAAAAAATTTCAACTGCATGAAACCATTAATAAGATCAACATCAACAGGTTTGGGACATAATTGACTTAGTAAGCAAACATCTCAATTTATAGAAACAGAAATGTATAGGAATTTGCATGGTGGCCGCAAGCATTTACGAAGTCATGGGCTTTAGTGAGTATAATTTACATTAAAGATAGGGAGTCAAACTTTATCTTGCAGGTTGTTAAATGGAGTTAGTTAACATAGTTTATTTTTTATCCTACCTTTTCTGTGGCAGTTGCTACTATGCTCTGAATACCATCTCACCAAACATCCACTCAGGCTATAATCTAGTAATATTACAGTGAAAAAAATAATTCCCATTTCTCAGGGATGCTGGTATTTTTTTCAAGTGAATATTGTTTGCATTTGGAGAGTCATTTGCTAATTTTTCACTGTTATATCGAAAACACTGTTTGCAGAGAAGAGAAAATGATTAAGGGGAAACCAAAATTTGTATTGGTGTAGTGATTTTTGAAGACGTCAAAATAGATGATGATACACATTAATACAGTAACCGAAGCCTCATCTTTCATTCCTTCGATTCCTTCGATTCCAATCATAAGCAAAGAAAGCTTGTGATTCTCATTTCCAATGTGCTGCATTCTGTTCTCAAGCTATTTTCTATTCATATTCATTTTTTAAAGTTTTGCTTCAGGATAGCCTCATTGAACTGCATAAATCTGAGGTAGGGCAACCACTCAGAATTTCAAATGTGGCCCCACTCTTAAACTTGAGATGGCCAGCCCACAGCCATTCACTAGAACCTGCTCTAGGAGAGTTCTGTACTGGGTACAGTCAGTGGGAAGGAAAGAGTCTCTGACCTTCAGTGTCTTACCCTTAAGTTTGTGAGGATAAAATATACTCTAAAAGCAACCATTTACTGGGGCGCCTGGGTGGCTTCGTCGGTTAAGTGTCCAACTTTCATTTAGGTCATGATCTCGCGGTTCGTGGGTTCGAGCCCCGTCGGGCTCTGTGCTGACTGCCAGCTCAGAGCCTGGAGCCTGCTTCAGATTCTGTATCCCCCTCTCTCTCTGACTCTCCCCTGTTCACGCTGCCTCTCTCTCTCCTAGAAATAAATAAAAAGAAATTAAAAAAAATAAAAGCAACCATTTACCAAGCCTAAGTTTTAAAAAGCTTTGAGTCATTCCTTTTCCTCACTCCAGGATCCAGTTAATCATAAATTTTCATATTCTAATGTCTCATCCCCACAGCATTCCAGCTTGTTCTGCTGTCTGGGGCTTTTCTCCCTCCAATCCACTCGCACTGAGAAAGAATCCTTCCACTCTTCATCTTACTTTGGAACATATATAGCAAAATTTATTGATAAATAACTTGTCACATAGGTAACATAAAACACAGATGTAAAGTCAGATGATGATTTAGTCTACATGCATGTAATCTATCTGCGAATCAGTCAGTACAACATCCTGCCTCCCATTTCCTAGTTTTTATGGAGCATGCTTACTCTGTGCCCTTCATGAAAGACTAAATGTCCGGGATTGAAATCTGATGTCATCCCCATTCTCTGTTTAAAACCTTTCAGTGTGCCTTTAATATTGTTAAAGTCCACACTCACATGGCTCTTGAAATTTTTGATGTGGTGTTGCCTTGCTCTCTGGGTTTATATCTAATCATTACTCTTGTCATGTGCTGAAGGCTGCCATTTTATTTATTTTATTTTTTTTAAATGTTTTATTTATTTCTAGGAGACAGAGAGACAGCGTGAGCAGG
>JAESUZ010001335.1:0-19756 GCA_017311185.1 Proteles cristata cristata | reverse complement strand
TAACTCACCGTCTGTGCACACTTGAGTTGTGTGGCTGGACCACCTCGCCTGTACTAACTCACCGTCTGTGCACACTTGAGTTGTGTGGCTGGACCACCTCGCCTGTACTAACTCACCGTCTCTGCACACTTGAGTTGTGTGGCTGGACCACCTCGCCTGTATTAACTCACCGTTTGTGCACACTTGAGTTGTGTGGCTGACCACCTCGCCTGTATTAACTCACCGTCCAGCACACTTGAGTTGTGTGGCTGACCACCCGCCTGTATTAACTCACCGTCTGTGCACACTTGAGCGTGCACCACCTCGCCTGTACTCAACTCACCGTCTGTGCACACTTGAGTTGTGTGGCTGACCACCTCCCCTGTACTAACTCACCGTCTGTGCACACTTGAGTTGTGTGGCTGGACCACCTCCCCTGTATTAACTCACCGTCTGTGCACACTTGAGTTGTGTGGCTGGACCACCTCGCCTGTACTAACTCACAGTCTGTGCACACTTGAGTTGTGTGGCTGGACCACCTCCCCTGTACTAACTCACCGTCTGTGCACACTTGAGTTGTGTGGCTGGACCACCTCGCCTGTACTAACTCACCGTCTGTGCACACTTGAGTTGTGTGGCTGGACCACCTCCCTGTACTAACTCACCGTCTGCACACTTGAGTTGCTTCCACTTTTAGCGGTTGTGAATGACACGGCCACGAGCACGTGTGGACTAATATCTCTTCGAGACGAGACCCTGCTTTGGGATCTTTGGGTTGTATACCCAGAAGTGGAAATGCTGGGTTGTCTGGCAATTCCGTGTTTAGTTTTTTAAAAATGCTTATTTATCTAATTTGAGAGTGGGGCGGGAAGGGCAGAGATTGAATCCCAAGCAGGCTCCACACTCAGCGTGGAGCCTGACACGGGGCTCAGTCCCATGAACCGCGAGGTCGTGACCTGAGCCCATATCAAGAGCCGGATGCTTAACCAGCTGAGCCACCCGGGCACCCCTATGTTTAACTTCTAAAAACTTTTTTTAATGTGTATGTATTTTTGAGAGAGACAGTGACAGAGTGTGCGTGGGGGAAGAGCAGAGAGAAGCAGACACAGAATCTGAGGCAGCTCCGGGCTCTGTGCTGACAGCTCGAACCCAGGAACCGCAAGATCACAACCTGAGCCACGGTTGGACGCCCAACCGACTGAGCCACCCAGGCGCCCCTGTGTTTAGTTTTTTGAGGAACCAGGCACTGTGTTGTACGGCAGCTGCCCCATTTTACATTCCCTCCAGCAGTGTGCACGTGTTCTAATTTCTCCACATCCTCAACAATACTCGCTATTTGTGTTTTGGCTTTTTAATAATAATCATCCTCATGGTGTGAAGTGGTCTCTCCTTGTGATTCTGATTTACCCTTTCTTTGATAAAGGCTGAGTGATGCCAGCCCCTCGCTTCCTGTTGGGCTGCTTCGCCCCAGGGACGCCCGGGCATTGACTCGGGATGGGATGGGGGGAGTGGCGACTGGCTGGGCCCCCAACACAGCCTTCACTGGGGTCTCTGTCCCGGGACAGAGGGGGGCTCGGGGGCTCCAGCCCTCCATCCAGAGCCCAGTCCTGAGGACATAAGCATTCCAGGCCCCTCGGGGGGTGCCTGGCACACAGTAGGTGCTCAAACAACTTTTAATCACACAAGTAATACCTACTTCGATCCGTTGTGGGCTTTTTTGTGATCATTTATTCATATAATTGAGAGCTAATTCATCCACATGGTACAAAAATGTCTGTACACAGGGCGTCCTGGGGGGCTCAGTCGACTGAGCGTCCAACCTCATATCAGGTCATGATCTCACAGTTCCTGAGTTCGAGCCCCACATCAGGCTCTGTGCTGGCAGCTCAGAGCCTGGAGCTGCTTAAATTCTGTGTCCCCCACTCCCTCTGCCTCTCCTCGGCTTACACTCGATAGAGAGTCTCTCTCCCAAAAATAAATAAACTTTAAAAAAAATATCTGTACTCAGTGCAAATCAGAACCTTGAGGCCACTGCTGTGTCCCCTTCGTCTCCCCCCCTTCCTTCAGGAAAGTTCTGTGTATTTACATATGTGCTTTGTTATGGAAATGCCTCAGCTACCAAGCCAGTTACACAAAGCAGTTTCATTTCCAATCACTGCTTTGCAATTCTGGATTTGAGCCAATTAGAAGCGCAGTTTGGGGGACTTGGTGACCAAGCAGCCCTGAAAGCAAGCGGCAGGGTGGTCTCCTTGGTGGGGGGCCCTGGCCCACCAGGCCTCAAGGGAGCCCTTCCCCACGGCTTCACCGTCGGCACCGTGGCTGACTCTGCCCGATCAGCCCTGTGGGGCACATGTCTTAGCACCCGTTCAGCACCAGGCCTAGGGGACAGCAGCCCTGCCCTTGGGGAGACAGACCCGGGCGGAGCCGCCCCTGTGGGGACAGCTGCGCTCTGGGGGTTTCCGCAGGGCCGCCCTGCTCCTCCTCGGGGCCCTGGAGGCAGGGGCAGCATTCTGGGGCCCTCGAGGGAAGGTGTCCGGCTGGCAGGGCTCGGAGGGCTGGCACCGGGCCCTGGGCGGGGCAGCTGCACAGCCGAGACCCTGCGAGTGTCTAACCCCAGGTTCACGCGGTTCCAAAAATCCGTGCGTCGCTAACCGAGCCTGGGACCTCACTCCGTTCGATCTCCAAACCACAAAATGCGTTTCGTGCGATTTTAATATCCGTTGAGTTTTCAGGAACACAACAGCTCTTCTCACAGTCGAGGGCAGATCAGACTTTGATATGGTCAGAGCTCTGCCACGAGCTGTCGCCATTCAGAGGATCCCGTCACCGAGGGCAGCGTCCCCTGCGTCCGTCGGGGCTGCAGCCACCGCCGCCTGGAGGGGCGGGCGGCTGACTCCCTCGGTGGTCCCTGTGGGACCGCCGGGCCCACCGCGTCACACCTGACGCCTGCCACTTCCCTCCTCTCCTGCGCTGCTACACTGAGGGACTGTGCTGACTTCTGTTTTAACATACGTGTGCAGAGAGACCGCGTCGTTTAGGAGCCTCGCTTCAGAACGGAGAAGGGCAGCACGAGTTTGGGCTGCACAGGAGGGGGTGGGGGCTCCTTGTCACGGGACTAGCGTGTTTTGACTGGGAGGTGGGTGGTGAACCCGCACGGGTGATAGAAGGGCACGGAACTGGACGTGCACACGCACACACGCCCGTGACGTCCGTTTCCTGGGGGTGACGTCTGAGATGCCGCCGTGGGGGTGGGTAGACTGCACGCGGGGTTTCTCTCTCTCACATCCAGCAGCTACAAGTGCGCCCACAGTGGTCTTCAGGCACAAAGTGTAATTTTACGAAAAGCTGAGGGTCGATGCTGGATCTGATGGGCGACGAGACCCGAGGATCAGCACCCCCATCTTGGCTCTTCCGGGAGAAGCCCGTGTGGTCGCCGACCTCTGCCCCCTCCCTCCCGGACGGATGAGGCCCCTTGACCTCCTCTCCCCAACCAGGGCTTCCCTCCCCCCAGAAAGACAACACAAGCCCTCTTGCTGCTGGGCCCTGGAGCTCCCCCCCGGGGCCCTCACTCCGCCCCGTGCCCGCCCACCGTCCACTCCCTCCCGCTCAGCCTCCGCCCAGTGCCGCCTGAGGGACGGACGATACCGCCCCTCACCCTTCCCGCCCCTCTGTCCCCGCGCTGGGCCTCCCTCAGCGACAGGGCACACGAATCAAACCTCCCTCCACGTGCCATTTGAAAGCAGAAGTGTAGGGGCGCCTGGTTGGCTCGGTCGGTTGAGCGTCCGACTTTCGCTCAGGTCATGATCTCACGGTTCGTGGGTTCGAGCCCCGCGTTGGGCCCTGTGCTGACTGCCAGCTCAGAGCCTGGAGCCTGTTTCAGAGTCTGTGACTCCCTCTCTCTCTGACCCTCCCCTGCTCACGCTGTCTCTCTCTCTCTCTCCTAGAAATAAATAAGACAGTAAAAAAAAAAATGAAGGCAAAAGTGTAACCCAGTCAACTAAAACCAGAAGGTTAAGGGAAGTGAGTGTTTTTAAGGAGTCTGTGGTCCTGCAAATTGACTCTTCAGTGAACAGGATTTTGGCAAACGACTTGTCACAGGGGGAGGGAAGCCAGGACAGGGCCGGTGGGGTGGAAGCCAGACCGAGTGTGGTGCCGGCTCAGGGCCCCATCGCCCGGGATCTCGGGGGCCGGGCTCCCTGACAGACCTCAGCTGAAGGACTGGGGCCTCCCTGGCCTTAGTTGACCTGATCTCCCGGGGACGAGCCGGGGACGCGAGGCCTGGGCTGGAGCGTCTCCCAGGCTCCCGTCACGCCTGACCTTGTCGGACACTGGCGTGCTGGCCCGTCCTCAGAGGGACAGATCATCCAGTTGTGACAGGGTCCCCGCGCAGCAGCCTCGGAGCTTAGCGGGCGGCCAGTCCGAGCGTGGCTAATCGCAAGATGTTTTATTGGCTTCGGCGCTTCCATTCCTCGTCAATACGGTGCCGACATCTGTCTGGAGTGGTTAATCAGGGAAGCGATGCATTTTTAGTCACCCCTGGAAATCACAGCCGGGGCCTCGCAACGCTGGCTGGGCCCTGAGATCACACAGCCTTCCTCACGTTTGCCCTCGTGATGGAAGAAGAGAGAAGTGCCCGCCTCCCCCGTTGTCGCCCACATGCCCCAGTCTGGGTGGGTTTCGGTCCCCCACAGCCTCCAGGGCTGCGCGGTGATCACACCGCCGTGGAGAAGCTCCCTGAGACCGGGTGGGCCGGCGGAGCTGGGAGGGTCACCCCACGGGGTTCTCAGGGCCTCTCCCATGCCGCCTCTCCCCACAGGGCCCAGCCGCCCTCAAGAAGCTGCTCAGACGGAGGCCCGTATCTGCCACCTGGTGGCAGTGTGACTGGGGACAGATGACTCACCCTCTCTGAGGCGTCATTTCCTTTTCTGTAAAGTGGGGCCAGTAACTCCAGCTTTGCAGGGAGCCCTGGGGGTTCAGTGAGGTAACCGGGCACGTGGTGGGTCTGTAACCTGAAGTGTCCGTCTCGTCCCCTGCCCTCCCCAGACTCGCTGCACAGAGCTGGGCTTTGGGGCACGCGGTCACGTAAGAAGCACGGGCATCTGGGTAGGGGAGGAAGCCAGGCCGGGGCTGCGGAGCGTGAAGGAGCCGGGAGCCCTCGGGCGGCAGGGGAGAGAGCCGGACGGTCCCGGTCAGGGCACAGCCCGCGGCTGTGGCCTCCCGTCCCACTGGCCAGCCCCGGGGCCCACGCCACTCCCCAACCGTCTTCCGTGGCCCGGGGAGGCCGTGTGCCGGTGGGCCAGCCGCTGTCACTGGCTGCCTCTAGAGCTGGGCGGACGGGGTCACCCACCTGCACCACAGCACGGGAACGTCGGAGGGGGGCTCACAGGCGTGTGTCTGTGGGGCCCGAGCCCTGAACTGAGGCCACAGGGAGCCCGCTGAGTACGTGCGGCATCGGAAGGCCTCAGCGGGCTCGTGGGCAAACACACGCAGCTCCCAAAGCCACAGGGAGGCACAGGGACGCACGGCACGCAGCCCGGAGCCGCTGACCCTGCGCGCCGGGGGCTCTGCGCCTGGGAGGGCCCGGTGTGTCTGCGTGAAGCCCAGGAGCCCCTCCCTCGGGACCCGCGGACCTTCCACGCCAGGCTGCCACACCTCCGCCCTCCTTAGCCAGCGGGACCTATAAACAAGAAATCATTTTTCTTACCATTTCGTCTTTGCTCTTTTCCCAGTAGTATATATTTAAAGAAAAAAAAAAAACTTTTTTCAAAGCTGCCTGGGGCATTGTGTGTTTCCAAAAAAAAAATGTTTCAGATCCATCTCATCTCGTTTTTTTACGGGCAGGTCAGGGAGGGGAGCTCCTGTTTGGGCTTTGTCTCCCTGGAGGGGAGCAGCCTGGGGGAGAGGCAGGGCCAGGGCTGTGGGGCAGCCCCCCGCCCCCGCATCTGGCCCCTGAGACATGCCCCCAGCCTGCCGTCATCACCAACAGGAGCCTCAGAGGACAGGGAGCTCTCCCAGGGCCACCTAGCCCATGGGCGGAAAGCCAGGGTGTGGACTCGGGCCTGGGGACGGCAGGGCCGCTCGCGCCCTCTCCTGGGGCCACATCAGTCTCACTGACCTGGCACACGTATCATCAGGTCACAGGATCTCGGGGCCAGGCCCTCAGGAGCCTCCCGGCCTCCCCCTACTTGCGCCCTCCAGCCACACCCCTCCTTTATGTGCTCTGCAACCATCTCTGTACCAACTGAGGGACGAGACCCAGGGAGCCATGCCAAGGAGGTGACATTTGAGCCAGGCCTTAGTGACAGGCCAGGGCCTGGCACAGAACAGCCCTCGGTGTTTGTCACGTAAGAGAAGGATGTCCCTGAAGTTTGTTTTCTGTTTTCCTTTTGCCCAGAAAGCGCTGTCCAGAGGGTGCCCCCGCATGCCCGCCCTGGGCTGGGTGAACAGGCATCATGGGAAAGGCCGGAGCTGGTCCGGTGGGGAGGCCGAGGCCGCTCACGGGGCAGAGTGTCCAGTGAGGGCCAGCTTGAGGTGGGGGGTAGAGGGAGAGGAAGACATCGAAGGGGTCACAGGCTGCAGCATCCAGGGATCTGGCTTAGGGGTCTAGGTGGGTGGCAGTGCTGTCCCCAAAATGCCCCCCCCGTGGGAACTGCTGGTACAGAGCGATGCCTGTGGGGTAGGCAGCCGGGAGCCGGGGCAGCGCCTAGCCGGGTGTTCATAGGTTGGAGTCCGGGGGGGCCAGGGGCTAGGACAGGCCGCCACCCTCACGCTCCAGTGGTGACGCTGCTCCGTCCACCCACTCGGCTCAGCACCCCAGGGCTCAGCCCTGCGCAGCCGGCCGGGGTCAGACCGCCTGCTGCTGCGGCACCAGCCCACCCCGCGGGCCAAGGCCGCCCAAGGCCTTCTGCCTGGGCTCTAGCCATCTTCCCAGAGAATGCTCTGTGTCCCAAGCAGAGGCCAGACATGTGGGGAACATTCTGTGATGGCATCTCGCCACCTCGGAAACAGAGGCCCCCACACCGTGGCCTTCATGCCGAGCTGCCTTCCTCTCCAGCTCCTCCCTCTCATGAACGGAGGGTCTAGGTTAGGGCCCCCCTTTTATCCAGAGACCACCGCACCCCTGGATCCAAGGGCTGGGAGTGGCCACGAGCTCTGCCTGAAGATAGCACCCCCCAGCCCCCGCTGAGACTTTGGGGCCCTCTACAGCCCTCGAGAAGCTTGGGGCGCCCGGGAGGCTCAGTCAGTTAAGTACCTGACTCTTGATCTCTGGGTCGTGAGTTCAAGCCCCGAATTGGGCTCCGTGCTGGGCTGGAGCGGTGGTGCTGGGGGCCTCCCTCTCCAAGCCAGGCTTCCCTCCTGCAGCAGGTACCTGGCCTGGCTCCGTGCTCCGCGGGAGGGACCCTCACCTTGACCGAGCTCAGCTGGCTCCCGCCTCAGGCCTTTCCCTTGCTTGTCCCTTAAGAGGAGCCCGCCCTTCAGAGCCGGTGGTCACCCCTCCCTGGGGGCTTTTCTTGGCCAGTGTCTGGGGTGGCCCCTCCCCTGTCTCGTACAGCTCCTCTCACTTCCTGTGCTCATCCGAGCGGCCGTGTCGGTGCACGCGTGTATCCACGTTCCTTGTCTGCCCCTCCTTCCACGTGGCAGTCGTGGGTCTTAGTCACTCCGGACTGTCCTGCGCGCTCGGACTGATACCCTGACCACATCTGGGAGCCTCTGTTTTCTCATCTGTGGAGATAAGCACACCCCACGCGGCAGGCTGGCTGTGAGGGTGCCGTGAGTCAGTCCTGAGCTCTTAGAGAGCCTGGCCCAAGGCGAGGGCTGCGTGGTTAGTAGGTGGGATGAATGAATCACTGTCCCAAAATGGCCTGAGACACCCCCACCTTCAGAGTGAAGAACCACTTTAGACAGACACCCGCATGGTGCCGGTAGGGAAACTGAGGCCCAGAGAGGGACTAGATGCCCTCCAGGTCTCACCAGCGCCCCTGCCTGGCCGCCCTGATCTCTCTCCGCACCGCTGCCCAGGGGGCGTTGCAGAGATGCAGTCCACCCCCATCCCCGCCAGCAGGGAGTTTTCCAGACTCAGCTCCTGGGCAGAACTGCCTGGCAGGGCAGAGGGACAGAGAGGCCAGCCCGGGGACAATCGTCTCGCTGTGCGGCTGGGCGGTGGGGCCCCAGGCCGGCAGGCAGGGCTGCCTGGGGCCCAGAGCCAGGACAGGAAAGCTGGGGGGGGCGGGGGGGAGCGGGAGTCCTCTATGGCCTTTTCAGAGAGAGGCCCCAGGTGGGGTTTGGGGGACTGGGCGGGACAGCCGGGCATGAGCCAGAATGGCAGCACTTCGCATCCGTTTGTGTACACGGCGCCTCCCGGGAGCCTCATCAACGACCTCTGAGGCAGGAAGATTAGCCCCATTTCATAGATGAGGAAGCAGAGGCTGGGGCAGGGTCATTTCGCTTATGAGACCAGAACTGGGCACCCCAGCCGGCGGGCAGGAAGCCTCCCCCTCAGGGGCACCTTCTCTGTGTCTCTGCTTCCGCACCCCAGAGAGGAGGGTGACAGCGCCCTGCTCGCTGAGCCCCGGGCCTGGCCCTGGCTGTTAGGAACTTTCTCCCCGGCGGCCGCCAGGGCCGAAGCGCAGACCCGGCGTGCCGTCGCTCACACCGCCTCCGGCGTGTCCCCAGCTGATCCCTGAAGGCCGGGCATGGCGCAAGGGCACTCTGCATGGGGCACAGTGGCGCACCCAGCCCCTCCTCCCCCGCCCTCACCTCTGCCCCAACAGAGAAACTCCTGGAGCCCTGAGATGGCCGAGCACTCGCCGTCACCGCTGCCGGGAGTGTGTAGGTCCAGCCCCTCGGGCAGCACCCGTGTGTCCCCAGAGACATGAAACATCCCACCCGGTGACCCAGAAGCTGCGGGAACGGGTCCTACAGGAACATGGCAGCCGTGCACAGAGGCCGCGTTGGCGGGACAGCCCCGCCGCCTTGTTTACAGGAGCCGAGAGACGGCCCTGAGCCCAGCGCCCGCCTGGGGCTGTGAGGAAGCCGCAGGGTTCCAGCAGCTTCCAAAGGGGTGACGTGGAGGGGTGTTTGAGGACCTAAAAACATGCTTGAGACAAATGTGAGGTGAGAGGGTGGTTGTATTTTATAGAACAGAATGTGTGTCTGTGTAACCAAAGACGTGTGTCCGCCCAGTCACAGGCACACATTTAGAGAAAGGCCCAGCCAGAAAGTGCCCTCAAATAGTCAGGCTGCTTAGTCCGTGGGGGGCGGAGGGTGACCTCATTTCCGTGTGCTCCGCGGTTACTTCTGCACTCGGCACAGTGGGCATTTACTGCTTGTTTAACGGGAGGGAGGGGGCCGTACGGCCTGCCCGGCCCCCCTGGAGATTGACGTCAGTTCCACAAACAAGTCCCTTCCGCGGCCTGTGACCGTCTGGAGCTGGCCTGCTGGGTGGCTGGTCCCCTCCTGGGTGGCGCCCTCACCCTAGGCGTGGACGCAGCCACCACTGCTCTCCCCAAGGCCGTCGTCCCCCAGAAGTGCTGCGCGGTGGGCTGACTGCCTGCTCCAGGGCCCCTCGTGTGGAAGTGGCCTCCGGAGCCGCCTCCTCCCCTCGTCCCTGCTCTCTGCTTTCTCCCTGTTCCTTCTCAGGAACAGACAAGGCTCCCGTCTGGCCCGAGACACAGTAACTCCCAGCCACCTGTGGCGGCCTGGGCCCCTCCACGGAGCGCTCCGGGCGTCCCTTCCGGAAAGCACGGCTGCCCGGAAGTCTTACAGCAGTTAAAACCGACAGAACTTCCCAAGTTCAGAAGCTCCTGGGGAGTCAGCTGGTTGCCTATCAAACCCGTCTGCGGGGCTTTTAAAAACGAAGGTGCACGTGGGCAGACGTTTCACCAAAGAGGATACGCACGTGGCAGGTAAACGCACGAAACAACGGTCAGCGTCATCGGCGTCGGCGAAACGCACGCCAAACCCCAGTGGGCTCTCCCTCCAGAGCTGTTAGCGCGGCTAACGTAAAACATAGTAGCAGCATGAAAGGCCGCAAGGGTGCGGAGACACTGGATCACTCGCGGGAGGCAGTCCAGCCGCTCTCGAAGGCGGTTTGGCGGTTCGCTTTCCACACGGCCCAGCTATTGCACTGCTGGGCGATTATTCCAGAGCAACGAAGGCTTACATCCACGCAGAATCCTGCATCGGAACGGTTCTGGTCGTAATCGCCCCCACCTGGAAGCTGCCCAGGTGCCCTGCAGCGGGCGAACGGACAGACGGTGCGTCCGTGCGGCAGGGAGCGTATTCCGCAGCCGTCGAGAGGAGGGAAGTAATGATACAGTCGGCAACGGGGACAGATCTCCAGGGAGTTACACTGCGTGAAAGTAGTCTTAAGAAGTTACGCACCATACGATTTCATTTGTATAGCATTCTTTATAACTTTTTTTTTTTTAAATGTTTTATTTATTTTTAGGAGAGAGAGAGAGACAGCGTGAGCAGGGGAGGGTCAGAGAGAGAGGGAGTCACAGACTGAAACAGGCTCCAGGCTCTGAGCTGGCAGACAGCACAGAGCCCGACGCGGGGCTCGAACCCACGAACCGCGAGATCGTGACCTAAGCGAAAGTCAGACGCTTAACCGACTAAGCCACCCAGGCGCCCCATGTATAGCATTCTTGAAATGGCAGAATTCTGGAGACGGACGGATGGGTGGCCGTCAGCAGGGAGGGACCGCGGGGGACAGGTGGGCGTGGCTGTGAGGGCGGCGCAGAGAGCCTGGCGATGGAACGGTTGTGTAGTTGATCCCGGCGGGGGTTACCCCAAGCTTCGCGGGTGTAACCTTGCATGAAGACCCGCGCGTGCACACGCATGTGTTTGTCTAACTGGCGGAGTCAGAGTAACCTTGGCGGACTTACCTGTGAAAGTTTCCTGGTCTGGAGGGTGTCCTGGGGTTGTGCGAGCTTACCGCTGGAGGAGGCTGGGATGGGGGTTCATGGACCTCCCAGTACGTTGTATTTTACAACTTCCTGTGAAGCGACAGTTTTTTCAAAGTAAAAAATTAAAACAAAACGAAGGTGCAGGAATGCAGCCCTTCAGGCTCTGTGACTTACCGGGTCCGGGACATCGGTGTTTCTTAGAAGCTCCGTTCCTTCTCTGCGGCCGGGGATAGAAACGCTGACCACTTCCTCATTCAGCAGAGGGAAACTGAGGCCAGAGAGGGGAAGGGGTTTTCCAGGGCCGCAGAGCGGCTGCAGGGTGACTGAAGGGGAGGCTCCAGCTGCAGCCAGGCCAGCCCAAGGTCTAGGCTCTCCTGCTGCTCCGGGGGCAGGGGGGGTGTGAACCAGATTCGTTTCCATGTAAATTTCTGTTGAAATACAGCATCCAGCTTATTGAATTGCCAGCAACAACACACTCATGTGATCAGCACCGAGGCCCCCAAGCCCAAGATGACCCTGCCCGCCCTCCTGGGAGCCCCTTCGTGGCCAGGTGCCCCTAGACCCCCCTTGGGGCCCTGCCGGTCTTCGCCATCCCCCAGGGGAGCCCTCCCCTGACCTATTATTACAGCACAGAGTAGTTTTTCCTGTTCCTGAGCTTTGTGTAAATGGTCGAGCGCTGCTCAGAAGCTGTGCCAGAGGAGACCGGAGCAGCCAGCTGATTCCAAAGGAAAAGGAAGTGGCCTCCCCAGGAGGCCTGTAAAGTAGGGCTGGGGGGGCGGGGGACCAGAGAAAGGGCCGTCCAGGGCCGTCTCCTTGTCCAGGTGGCCGCCATGGGCTATTTATGCCCTGAGCCCCACCTGGGGACAGAGGAGGAGCTGGAGCCCTGCCTGGCTGACCGAGGGCCCTGTGTCCGTGAGCCTGGTTCAGGGTCCCTCGAAGATCCTGGGGCCCCCGCGCAGGGGGAGGTAAGCAGCTCCAGGCCTCATGTAAGGCTGGTGCACTGAGCAAGCCCCCTCTCAGTGTCCCCACTATACAATGAGGACTTATATATGCGAGTAATACACCTATCTATTAACATGGAATCAGTGTTAATGTAACGCGTTAACAGTTCATTTCTATACTGTTGGTATTATGCATTAATATCTGTATCATATGTTACAGAACATAAGGTATGTGGAGTAATATCCAAATCTTTTGAATCCCATCTATGCTAATGATAGCTGGTGTTTACGGAATGCTGATTCTGTATCTGGCATCGTTTTAACTGCTTTAAATGTATAAGCCAGTGGGGGCGTCTGGGTGGCTCAGTCTGTTCAGCGTCCGACTTCGGCTCAGGTCCTGATCTCACCGTTTGAGGGTTCAAGCCCTGCGTCGGGCTCTGTGCTGACAGCTGGGAGCCTGGAGCTGCTTCAGATTCTGTGTCTCCTTCTCCCTCTGCCCCTCCTCCACTCGTGCTCTGTCTCTCTCTCTCTCTCTCTCTCAAAAATAAATAAACATTAAAAAAACTTTAAATGTATACACCAATGGAATCTTCCCAAAATGCTGCAGATGAAGATACTACATGGAGGCACAGAAAGGTTCAGTAACGTGCTCTAGGTCACACAGCTAGTAGGTGGCGCAGCTGGGGTCTGAACCCGGACCCTCTTTGCTCTAGAACTCCTGCGCTGACCTTTAAGCTCTCACATCTCCGTGTTACACGTATGATAAAAGCCAGAGGAGTGACCCCCATATGCACGTGCTGGCACCTTCTGGTTTACAAAGCAGGTTTTTGCTGTGGGTAACAGCTCATCTGTGTCTCATCCCTCATCCTCCGTGTGAGGTGACGGGAGGTGGAGTGTTTTGTCGCCAGAGGGGAGGTCAAGGTGGAGAGTCTCTGCCGCCCCCAAGGCTGGATCTGGGGTGTGAGCTCGGGGGGCTGGTTCTAAATCCAGGTGCGCGCAGCCAGGCGGCCTCAACCTGGGCCTTTCCTGCTGACAGTCGGGCTGAGTGGCAGACAGGGAGCAGAGCAGGCCTCAGTCTGTGACTCCAAAGCTGCGTGGACCCAGCAGAGCTCACGGCTGGTCTTCTCTCAGAGCCAGTCCTCGCTGGGCTGACGGAGGGTCAGAGACACCAGGAAGGGGACTGCCTAGGGGTTCAGGCCGCCGAGGGGACCCCAGGGATGGGCAGGGTCATGGGGGGAGGAGTGGAGAGCCCACCGCCGCCCACACGGTTGAGGGTGGGGCCACGGCAGGCCGTTAGGGCCCCGGTCCTGTGGGGCAGGGGGTGCTCAGCAGACAGTCCCCACCCTCACGTGCTCACCTCAGTGCAGGCTTCCTGCAACATCTCGGACCCGTGGCCACAACATGCCCGGAGTTCCTCCCTCAAGGGCTCCGGCGAAGACTGAGTGAGTCGATGGCTGCAGTGGTAACAGCAATGCCTCCTGCACACGGGCGCTGCTCAAACCGTGCTCACGACTCTTGGGGAGGCGGGAGAGAGAGGAGGGAAGGAGGGGAGGGGGAGAGGGGAGAGAACGAAGGACGGGAGCGGTGGTCTGCGTGGAGCCTCACGGCAGGCGACGAAGGCTGCACCAAGGAGCTGACGCTGGAGCAGTTTGCAGGGTGGGCGGGGGCTTGCTGCGGGTGCAGAGCCAGGGGTTCCGGTGGAGGGTGCCCCTGAGCGGCCCCCTCAGCACCTCGTGAGGTCTGTGCAAGGGTTAGAGCAGGAAGTGCTGCGGAAACCGCCATATCGCTGTCTCCTCACGCGGCACATCGCATGGGGGAGGCCAGGCGCTGGGGGAGGTGTTGAGCGCTGGGTCCCTCGTCTGGACTAGGGGCTTCCCAAAGGCAGGAACCGCATGCCTTTCCCGGTGTGGGTCCCGGCGCGGGAGGGAGGTGCCGTCGCCCACGGGAGCGGGCGCAGGACAGCAGACGGTCCGGGCCAGTGACTGGAGGCATCCTGACAGCGCCTCTTATGTCCTGTTTTCTTGCTGGGCTTTGGCACCGTCGTTGGGCCCAGGGTGCGTGGCCCTGGGGTGGGGAGGAAAGCTTGTCTGTGGCCTCTGGGGCCGAGAAGGACGGGGGGCCTGGGGCAGGCTTGGTTCTGGGGTCCAGCAGAGCAGCGACACTGTCGTTGGACCAGAAGTGCAGGTCAGCGTGAGGCTGTGGAAGGGGGTCCAGCCTCCAGCAGGGAGTTTCCATCAGGGGTGTAGGAAGGGCATGCAGGTAAACCGAGGCTGAAGCTCAGATGACCCGTGGTGGGCACCCAGCACTGGCTCAGAATGGCAAAGCCCCAGCGCCAAGCACAGGCCCACGGGATGCAGGGGCCCTGGGCCTCTGAGACGTTGGGTGGGGGAGGGTTAGCCCGGGGACAGTGTCTCCACGGGTGCGTCTGGTGCCATAGCAGCTGCTCCCCGGAAAGGCAGGGGTGGGGGGATGCAGGCCACCGAGTCGTGAAAGGCACATCCTGAGACCCCAAAGGCCTCAGACACTGGCCACGCCGCCGTGCACAGCAGACGGGGGCTCCTGTTCCTCACAGCCCTTCCTCGCCTGTTATTTGCCCCTGTCAGTGATTTACTGTCACTCACCCTCCTTTTACAACTGTGGACACTGAGGCACAGACGGCTGAAGGGACTTGTACCAAATCCATGATGAGCCGAGGGCGGAGAGGGCTGGGGCCTCGGGTTGGGCTGTCTCCGGGCCCAGATCCAAAGCTGGACACCAGGCCCTTGGCGGGGCCTCTGGGCTCTGGGCGCGGAGATCGCGGGCCTGGCCTGTGGTCTGCAAGGACCCGGCGGGGGGGGCCCCGTGGGGGCCCGTGGTCCCAGGCCGGACACCCGAGTCCCAGCCCAGCCTCTCCGAGCCCATAGGCTCTGTCCATGGTGCTGCCCCTCTCTGCGCCTCGGTTTCCTCACCCACAGTGGGGGCGAAGGGGCTGCCTCCCAGGCTGCCGTGGGGCCTCGGGCAGGGCCCCCTCCCCTCCGCTGACTGCACCCACCTGCCTTCAGCGGGGCCGGCGGTGTCCAGGACGCACACGGCCCTGCCTCGGGAAGGGACATGCTGACGGAGAGACAGGCAGTGAACAACCACACAGGTAAATGGCTTCGCTCTTTTCACGTAGGGCCATGAAAGGAAGCAAACCGAGAGAAGAGTGGGTGGGGAGCCTGAGGGCTGGGGCTGCTGCAGGCACCACGGAAGGGCCTCTCAGAGCTGGCAGGGAAGTGATGGGACTGAGGGCGCAAGGGCAGAGGCCCTGGGGCAGGAGTGGGGTTGGCGCGCTGCAGGGCGGCAAGGGCTTGTGGTGCGAGCAGAGCTGCATGCAGGCAGCCCCAGGCCCCAGGTGGGTCTCTGACTACAGCGAGGCTCAGGCTGGGAGGCTCCCTGAGGGACCCGCGGCCTTGGCTTCCCCGGACCACAGGGAGCAGCAGCTGGACTTGATGTTGCCAAGGCCCCTTCCTAACTGAGCTCTCTGAACGGGGGCTTGGGATCGAGACGGAGGGAAAGCAAGCACATGGTGTCTTACGTGTGGGCGCTAAACACTAGCGGGGGCTGCTCACCCACCCCAGGGCCTGTCCCGGGGCCGCCCGGTGGGGCCTGGGCCGGCTCGGCCCCCAGAAACGTTTGCTGTGTGTCGGGGCTCACCGGCAGCCCCGTCTCACGTCCGCCGCCCTCAGGGGCGCCCTGGAGGCCGGAGGCAGCCGCAGGCACTGCCCCTCCTCCACTGGGCCCCTCTTCCCATCGGCACCGCGGGCGGGCCCCCAACAGGCACCAGGGGAAGTTAGTTCCCCCCATTTGGCCCTAAAGCTCCCCCCGGGACCAGAGGTGCCCGAGGACCCGGCCAGCTGCGAGTGGTCCCCGGAGGCCCCGGGCTCAGGTAACGGCTCCCCCGAGACCCAAGCTGGCGGTCCGTCCGCGGCCAGCCCGCAGCTCCCGGTTCCCGCGACGGCTCCGCCGCAGCCGCGGACGAAAGCTGCTGCCTCCAGGCGGCTTCTGGGCTGCGCTGGCGGAAGCGGGGGCGTCTGAGGGCCTCTGCCCCACGTGTGCTTCGTGTCTTGTTGTTTCTGCGAGGTGCCTTCAGAAGGCAGGGTCTACCTTTACGAGAAGGGGTTGGGGACCGAGGCACAGAGGACGGTCCCCCAGAACAGAACAGCTGAGCTCCGCTCACAGGCGAGGGCCGCTGGCCCTGGGGGGGCATTGGCCGGGGCCCGGAGGGGCAGACTGGGCCACGTCCAGTAGAAATAGGTGCCTCCCTTCCCAGGGGAGGGGGAGGGGCCGCCGCCAGCAAAGGGCGAGCTCGGCGGGGGCACTTGCAGAGCCGGGAAGGGTGAGGCCGAGGGCTGGGTGGAGCTGAGCCTCACCAGGGAGCAGCCTGAAAGGAGGCCCACAGGGTGGCGACCCCTCCCCTGCACTGGAGACCATGCCGGGCAGGGCCCGTAGATGCTCGCCTGGATGGGCAGGGCAAGGCCACCAGCTCCCAAACCCTCAAGCCGCCTGAGGCTGTGAGGGGGGCGGGGGACCTTCCTGAGCCAGCCCCGAGGCAGCCACTCACGCCCTCAGATAACCCTGTATGGGGACCCCCGGGGCCACACGTGACCTAACAAGTGTGTGTATACACAGCGAGCGCTGACAGCATCCTGCTTCTTCACAACCACACAGAACTAGCGAGCGTTAGCCCGTTTTACAGAAGTTACTTGTTCACGGTTCCCAGCTGGCGAGCGGGGCCCCGGATTTGAACCCCGACCCTGCTCGGAACGGCACCCGCGGGGACACGCCTCCGGCACCCACAGCTCTTGGCAGAGCGCTTGCACCGTCTCACACACGTGGCGTGCGGAACACGGGCGCGCTCCGTTCCTCGTACCGTCGGGCCCTCGCCCCAGCCCTGCCGTGCAGGGGCTCACCCCCGTGCACACTGTTTTCGTGGGCTCACAGCCGGACGCCCCTGACTGGCGGCCCCGGGGTGAGAGCTTCACGACACCCCTGTAACTAGCAGAGCCGCCGGCTTCCCCGAAAGCCGCCCCCATTTCAGATGCCCCCCCTCTGTCCCCTCTGCCAGCCAGCTAGTCAGCACTCTGCTGGGGGCCAGACGGGAAGGCTCCGGAATGAAGGGGGAGGGGGAGTCTGTTGTCCCAGAGTGCCTGGGGGTGGGGTGGGGGCCGTCATGTGTCCCCTCCCGCCCCCCTCAGGCTTAACCCAGACCCCGCTCTAGCCAGGCCTGGCAGGCGGTCACGGTCAGGGAGTGGACACAGTAGCCACCCCCCTGAGGCTGGCCGCACTGGCGCCGGTGCCTTCGCAGCCCTGAAGGACCAAGCTGGGGGTCAGAGCGGTCGCAGGACGCCCTTCAGCTCTGCCTGCCCCCGGCCCCCCCCGCCCTTACTTCCTAAGAACCTGTGGGTGTCAGGTGCTTGCAGTGCTGCGTTTGCCGAGCTATCGTGTCAGGTTGGGGCGAGCAGGCAGCCAACAAACGCAGGAATCGGGTTTTAATATACTGTGTCAGGTGGCGGTAGATGCTGTGAAGAAAAAGAAATCAGGGTAAAGGGCATAGAGAGTGCTAGAAGGGTGGTCAGGGAAGGCCTCTGGGGGGAGGTGCCATTTAGCCAGAAGGCAAGTGGGGGTGAGTCACTGGAGGAAGAGCATCCAGTGCAAAGGTCCTGAGGTCGAGTATACTTGGCCTATTTGAGGAACAGAAAAGAGGCAGGTACTCAACAGGCTCTGCCGCCATTCCTGTGATCCTGTGGTCCATGCGGCCTGACTTCGGACCCTCACAGCAGCCCTGGGACACAGGCAGGGCCAGACTCAACGTTCTCAGTTCACAGATGGGGAAAACTGAGACGCAGGCCTGGGACCCGGGCCCCCACCTCCGCCTCCCGCCCCCGGGCCTCGGGGCCCTTCCCGCCTGCAGCAGGGGCAGCGGCAGGCTTTGCTTGGCTGTGGAAGCCTCGGGAACCGGCCCTCAGGCCCCGGTGGAGGGAGGAGGCCCCATTCACGGCCTGGGAATTCAGAAACAAAGGTCCCAGCCAGTAATTGCCTCCTTTCAAAGGCACAGCCGGCTTCCTCCGCCACAGCCTCCGCCACAGGCGTGCGAGGGAAGCTGATGTCCTTGTCCGGGGGGAGGGGCGGGCGGGGCTGGGCGGCACTTCCGGGCCTGGGCTACTGGGCAGACGGGCACACAGGCTCATCTCCCTTGGCAGATGGCCACCGTCACCCTCCGTCCCCATCTACCCCGCGGCTACCGGCCCAGTTGTCCAGGGGCTCCTCTCTCCCCAGCCCCCGACAGCCGGGGGCCGCCTGGGCCCATCCTGAGGGAGCTGGCTGTGCCCTCTCCGCTCTCGGGGAGGCTCGGGCTGAGCCACGTTAAAAGCCTTCCAGTGCCACCTGTCCACGATGGGTATTTCCGAGTTAGGGTCACTGCCCCGCCGCCACTGACATGGCGGTCCTGTGCGCCAGGCAGTGTTGAGCAGCATCGAAGCGCCACTAGATGCCAGTAGCGCCCCCCACCCCAGATTCCTCTGGGCACGGCCCTGGGATGGGGGCAGATAGCCACGGACCCAGAAGCAGTGTGTTTCCCACAACAGACAGGAAAGCACCGCCTGAGCCAGTGACCTCGTTCCGGGGCTTTGCCAGAGCACAGGGTGGGTCGGGCCCCTGAAGCCCGGCCCCACCTGAGGCCGATGCCTCCTGGACGTCACCCCCACCCATGGGCGTGGAGTCTTCTCGGAGCCTCGGTTCCCTCATCTTGGAGCAGGGGCTGTAAGGGCGCCCCAGGAGCGCTGCTTCGTAACTGACGTTGAGCGAACCTGGGACTGAAGGAGCAGAGGGGCGAGCGGCCGGGCCGGTGGGAGGTGTCAGGCCCTTCCGGCTCCACCCAGGGTCCTTCACTCCTTCGGCTCATGACGACGGGGGCCCAGTGGTGGGCAGACGGGCTGGCAGAGGCCAGGGAGGGAAGCGGATCGTTCCAGAGACTGCGTGTCCAGGGGAGACAACGAGACAGGGAGTCGGGTGAAGGAGGCTCGGACGACCGGAGAAGGCTCCGGGAGGTGGTGGAGGGGGTACCTGATGGGCGATGAGTCGCTGCCCCGGGGCAGGGGCACCCTGGCAGAAGGGGTGTGGTGGGTCGGGGGCATGAAGAGGGCCAGGGAGCCTCAGGTCAGCCGGTCCGTCGGTCCATCCGTCAGCAGGACGGGCAGCGGTCAGGAGTCCGGCCTTTATTCTGAGAGCGGCGCGGGGCCGCGTGAGGGTGTGGCCGGTGTACAGGGAAGGGTCCCCAGGGCAGTCGGAGCAGAAGCAGGGCCCACGGGCAGCGAGGATGGAGAGAGGCCGGCGGGTGGCTCTGCCCGCCGCCTGTGACTGCCAGGTCCTGCGGCCCCCGAGCCACCCACCCTGTCCCCATCCCCCACCCCGTTCCTGCCCAGCAGCCCCTGGCTGGCCCCAGCCCGCAGCCCAGCCCAGCCGCTCCCCTCCCTCTCTCCCTCCCTCCCTCCCTGACTAGCGACAGGAGTCCCCTCCCGGCAGCCAATGAGCAGCTGTCATCGCGGTTCCATTTTAGATTTTATCAATGTGTCCCCGTCACCGGGGCAACGGCTCCTGGGGGCCCTGTCAGTCTCGCTCCGCGGGCCCTTTCGGAGCCAGGCTGCTCCCACCCACACCGTGTGGCTGTGCGGTGAGTTCTCGCTCCCACGGCCGGACCAGGACTCCACCCAACGTAACTGACCTGGGCGTCAGGGCCGGCGTTTGTCCATCATCCCACCCCGTCCGCGCCTCACGCCCGGGGCTGGGGGCCTGGGCCACGCGGGGCCAGGCAGGTGGCCGGCTGCCCGGCCAGGTGCAGGCGCGGCTGCCGAGTGTCCGGGGCCTGTGTGACCGGGCCAGGGACTTTTGGAGTCGCCGTCAGGAACC
>JAESUZ010001334.1:0-83426 GCA_017311185.1 Proteles cristata cristata | reverse complement strand
GTCCGCCTGAGGGTCCTGGAAACCTCTCACGAAGGAAAAAATTGTGCCGAGACTCCTCTCCCCCTGCCTCTGTCTAGAGCCAGAAAGCCAACGGAGGGTGGCCTCGGTCCCCTGGGACTTCCAGGTAGCGTTATAGGCGTTCCGATCCTCTGCAGAGCATGGGAAGATGGGTCCTCGGCGGAATGAGGGCAAGTCTCGGGCTAATGACAAGGGAGCAGGAAGGCAGCTGGCGGACCCTGCTTCCCCATCACCAACTCCATGGGCTGTGGGGCCTGGGGCTTCCTCTCCCCTCCCCAGCCCTATAGGGAGAGGGCTGGGGATGCAGACTCACAGGCTCACAATGTCTTGAGAGGTCCCCGCGATCCCACAGCGCTGTCGCCCACGGACCCAGGGGCACCACCAAGGACCACGGGACTCGGCCTGCCTGCGTGGGGGCCCTGCTGCCTTGGCACTGCTCTGGGGGACACATCCCACACTGGGATACCCCGCCAGGCCCCAAGGCCCCCACTCACGTCGGACAGGTAGCCCTTGTTGCCAGACTGGTCAAGCACTTCGATGGTGATTTCATACAGGCGGCTGATCTCCAGCACCCACCTGTCCCCAGGCTGGACTGCGAACCCTACAAAACAGGTGAGCAACAGAGCCTGAGCACTCAGGCCACAGGGGCGGGCACTCAGCATTCGACCCAGGTGAGCGGCCCTCCCTCCCAGGTCTCCGGCTATGTTCCCACACGGGGTGCCACACCAACTGCGCGCTGACCCCTGAGATGCCACAAGCTTTCTCCTCACACCTGCGCCCCAGCTGGTACTTCTGACGGGCCCACCTGCCTATGATGGAGCCCCTCCTGTGAAATACCCGCCTCGAATATCATCCCCCAGGAGCCTTTCCTCTGCACTCGCATCTCCTGGCTCTTCACCACTGCCCTATCCCCGTGTGTTTACACCGGTCTCCCCTGCACCAGGACCTGAGCGTCCTCCCTCCAGAACTCCAGCGCCCAGCACAGGCCAGACGAGAGGGAGGGTTCCAAGGGAATAAACGAAGCTCCTGAGACACACAGGGCGACCCTGGCTGGTGGTACTAGGCGGTCAGCGTGGGTCCAAACCAAACAGCAAGCTCACGTAGCGGCTAACATGGGGACCTAGGGGTTTGCTGCGGGTCAGCCAAGTGCTGTCCGGCCTGAACACATTCAGGACGCTCAACGGGTGAGTCAGCGCTGAGGAAACACGAGGGAACCACTGTCACCGTGACCAGGGGTGACACGTGTCACGGGCATCTCCCAAGGTGCATGAAGTCAGGTACAGCAGCTCCTGGGCCCCAGCTCTGACCCTACGGGCCCTCCAAGTTTGCAGATTCCTCCCTTCCTCCGGAGGTCCAATGCCTCCCCTTCCTCCACACTGAGGCTTTTACCAACTGTCATGTGGCTATAGGGGCTCCTTTGCACTGCCCACTGGGGGGCCCAACCTCCAAATGCCCACAGCCATGGTCAGGTCTGGACAGAGCCTGGAATAAAACCCGGGAAGAGACAAAGCCCTGCTGACTCGACCGAAACTCTCTCTCTCTGGCACCCACCCTGACCTTGGCCTTCCCTCTGCTTGTGTCTATGCACCAGTTCGGGGAGGACTGGGGAGCAGCCCTACACGAGCAAAGAGACACGAGCGAGGGACAGCGGGCACGGCAGGAACAAGGCCGACCCACGGGCCAGCGTGGACACCGTCCCGGCCAGGCCCCTGGGAGGAGGCCTTCCACACCCGAGATGGTCCTGGAGGCGAAGAGCGAGGCTGGGCTCCTGCCACCGCCTCCCACCCAGGGAGACTCTCCGGTGCGTCCCCCGCCGAGGTGAGCAATCCTACATAGCCGCGCTGCTATTTCCGTCGGTTCCTTCAGATTGTCAGACCTGGAGGGAAAACAGGGTTATTTTTAGCCCAGCCGAGCTTTCGGGCAGAAAAAGGGCTTCCAGCAGCAGGCGTCCTGCGCAGGACATGCACATGCACTGGCTGACTGGCCAGTGGAGGGGAGACTCCTGTGGCTGAGAACCAGGCTGCACTGTCCCATCTGCACGGCAGTGGCCATCGACGTGTCCTGGTCCACGACAGCCACGGGCTGGCGCGGGTCCCCTCGGGGCTCGGGGTGCCGCTCTGGAGCTGCAGCTCTTCCTGCTCGGAGGCCATCGACAGCTCTGGCCTCCCAGCGTCAAAAAGCTGCCGCACGGGAGAGACAAGAGCGAAGACAGGAGACGTTAGTAAGTGATAAGTCAGTCCCACCCCAACCCCCAGAACAGGCTACCAGGGCCCCTGCTTGACCCAACGACCTTCCTACCTGGCTCCCTTCCTTCCCCCTTCCCTCCCTCCCTTCATTCCCTCCTTCCTTCCATCCCTCCTTCTTTTTTCTTTCACTTTCTTTTCTCAATACTTTTTATTAATTCCAGCATAGTCAACACACAGTGTTATAATGTTTTCAACCGTTTACGTGTTAACATTACTCCTAATGCCTGTGCACAAAGCTGACCGTCTCCATGAATTTTCAGAGGGGAAAAGTCTCTCAGTGACGACCGTAACAGCTATTTTTTTTTTCCCTCTCAATTAAGCACAGCTTCCGACTCCAGCTGCAGGCTGCTTGCCGAATACAGGGTTGAATGAACGCTACCACTGCACTAAGGGGCCAGCGTGGGGCTCACTGGATCTGTGTGGCCTCTGGAAGTTTCCAACACGGCGCCAACCCACAGTTTCCCAGCAGGCTTTGGGAGCCCAGTCTAGAATGTTCTCTGTTGCCACCCTGCCCATCCATCCATGTTTCCCCAGTCTGTGTCATGCTGTAGAAGAGAACACGCTCATTCTGGGCCAGGATGGAAAACAACATCCCCAAGGAAATACGGGCTCTGCTAAACCCACCACTTCCGCGTCGTTTTCCCCACTACATGAGTGGCCCCGAGCGCTTCTGACATCAACGTCTCCCGCCGACCGTGGGATCAGGAGGCGGCAGGACTGCGCCTGGTGCACCAAGTGCACATCACCCCGTGGTGTCCCCCAGCAACCCCTGGAACAGGCACTGTGGGTGCCCGCACCCTCAGCACGGGGGCTGCAGAAACCACACTGGAAGCCCCGGGTGCCCCACAGCGGGACCTGGGATCCAAACAAAGAGGCCGCGAGCACGTTCACAGGACTTCTCCCCGGTCGGTCACAGTCCCACCCGGCAGCCTAATCACGGAGCCCGCAGGTGCGGCCGCGTCCCAGCCCCCGAGGAGAGAGAGAGGATGCGGAGAACCACGGATGGCAGCCCTGCTCGTCGATCCGCTCTGGTTCCCGGCCCAGGGCCGGCCCCAGGAGGCGACCAGGACACGGGCCAGGAGGAATCTCAGCTGGAGCACTCTCCAGAATTCCCAAGAATTCCAATGGGAACTCGAAAAGGGAGGCAACCAGTCTATTGCCGTCTTAGGGTGTCTTGGAGTGTTCCAACGAGCCCCCAAGAAAGTGCCCCCACCAGAGATTCTCAGAGTGCGGTCCCTGGACCACAGGTGTCACCTGCCAACTACAAATGGTCAGCCACACCCTGGAGCTTCTGGATCCAACTCTGGGGGCCCTGTGGTCAGAGTGTGAACAGGCCCTCCTAGACTCCAGTGCACACCAGAGATGAGCCTCACTTGGCGTCCACACAGCCTGTTTCCCTGGCTCTAACTGGGGAAGCCCAGCCAGGATGGGCTGTGATGCCCGCAGACCGTACGTTCAGAACACGGCAGCAGCACATCAAAGGTCCCTGCTGTGATCAAATAATGCAGGTGCTCAATACAGCGGGATGACTTTCTGCTGTTTTCTGAAGCCCTGGTTCCCTCCCTTAGTTAAAGTTCTCCAAGTGAATAGGACATTCTGGCCATTCTCCAAATGAATATACAGATTCCCACAAGATCTTACACAACAATAGATTTACAAAACCCTAAGACAATGAAAATAAGGGGACTGACTCCTCAAACACCTCTTACAAATACAGAACTCGCTGCTTGTAAGAGGCGCCGCATACAGAAGGGTTTGCAGATGGGAAGGGTCACTCTCTGTCTGTAAAAGCAGGAAGGCGGCTCTTGGGACACCAGACTGGCCCGTCTACCGCCCGCAGAGGGTCAACGGTCATCCCCATGGCTGCCTGTCTGTAAGCCAGGAGGCCCACGTGCTCCTAGGAGACAGGCTCTGTGACCCATCCCGACCCCGCCTGACGCTCCAGATGTGCTTCGAATCCCCCCACCCCGTGCAGGCTCCAAGGATGACCACGAGGACGTGGTCCGAGCCCAGGACCGTGGGGAGCTCACTCCCCTGCCTCAAACTGCAGCATCTGCAGACGCAGCTCCTGTGACTCCGTGCTGGGCAGCCACAGCTCAAGGGTGTGCCGGGTTCTAAGTCCCTTCCACACCTGGGACACCGACACCTGTCTATGCCCTTGGTCTTCCCAGCTTCAGTGTGTTTGATCTCAGTCAGCTCCACAATTCCAATCCCGTCAGTCAGCATGTCCTTCCTAGGGTTTCTTCTGTCTGGTAATTTGGTTACTGTGCCAGTCAGGTCCGCAAGCAATTCAAACACCAACAGGCTTGAGAAGCGAGGGGAGACACTTGTACCCCCTCCCTGGGAACAAGGCCCTGCGGGTGACACAGAAGCCCCTACTATGAGCTCCGAGAGCCCCTCTCCACACAGCACCCAGGAGGCTGTGGCACACAGTAGGTGTTCAGGTTGCAAGACAGTAGGTCACCAGATAAAGAGGGGCGGACAGAAGGGAAATAAAATTATGGAATTAGAAAATTATATTTATTTATTTTTATTTTTTTTAAATGTTTTATTTATGTCTAGGAGAGAGAGAGAGAGAGACAGCGTGAGCAGGGGAGGGTCAGAGAGAGAGGGAGTCACAGACTGAAACAGGCTCCAGGCTCTGAGCTGGCAGTCAGCACAGAGCCCGACATGGGGCTCGAACCCACGAACCATGAGATCATGACCTAAGCGAAAGTTGGACGCTTAACCGACTAAGCCACCCAGGCGCCCCTAGAAAATTATATTTTTAAGGAAGGAGAATCAAAAAATAAGAACCCAGAGAGAATTAACTTGTGGTGACAGTTATGTGCATGCTATTAAGTCCACGGGACTGTCCACTAACCTGTAACTCTCTGAGGCAACACAGATGCCATGCAGGGCAGACGGCAGCTGAAATTCATATCCCCTTTAATGCCATCAGTCCTGCCATTCCTGTCTCATCAACTTGTTTAAGATGACAGTGATGTGGGGGCGCCTGGGTGGCTTAGTCGGTTAAGCGTCCGACTTTCGCTTAGGTCATGATCTCGTGGTTCGTGGGTTCGAGCCCCGTGTTCGTGCTGACTGCCAGCTCAGAGCCTGGAGCCTGTTTCAGTCTGTGACTCCCTCTCTCTCTGACCCTCCCCTGCTCACACGGTCTCTCTCTCTCTCTCTCCTAGAAATAAGTAAAACATTTAAAAAATTAAAAAAAAAAAGATGACAGTGATGTGAATTATGTCTCAATTAAAAAACACACAAACCCTATCCATCTAAAATGAATGGAGAGAGTTTCCATTTGTATGACTGGCTCGTGGTAGACCTTTGGTCACTCAGTTCTCAAGGCATCTGTCTGGAATCTTCTCCAGAGCTGTGCCAGCCGCAACCATCAATCACACAGGTGTCTTCATCCTCGGACGGATTTTCCGTCTCATCACCATGCCTCCAGGAAAGGGAAACTGAGGCATCAAGGCTCAGGGTCGTGTGACGGTGAGGGGCTAAGCAGGGATGTGAACGGCAGCTGTCTGAGGTAAGTAAGCATGTGTGTTCCTCCCACTGTACCTCCAGCCTCCGACGGCTCACGACAGGCACAGGGTGGCGTGTGACACCACCACCCCTCACGTCTGCAAGCATGTTACAGTCCAGAGGCAGCTTCTGAGAGCTGAGTCACGGGCTCCTCCTCACCCTCCTCTGTGGGGAAAGGCGCTGGAGATGAAGGACGGCATCTCGTCTCTCCGCCCAGGCGCGAGACTCCCGGGGTCCCTGTGGCGAGAAGATGGCAAGCCCCCCGGCTGGCCAGACCTCTCAAGTGGCAGGTGGTTGTCCACGAGCCTTCCAACAGGACGTCAGCGCAAGTGGAGCCCACTAGCGCCCAGGCAACAGTCTTCGGGGATAGGACCCAGTGGGGTCCAAACACGCCACAAAGACCGTCTTAGTGTCAGTACAAGATCTGGTTCGGTGCGGACACCCTGCAACACGGCAGAGGGTCGAAAGGGGTCCCTCAGAGGCCTGATCTCCTAGAAGCTGTGGCTTTGCTGCTTTTACATTTTTTGCTTATTCCCCATTGTTTCAAGTTAAGAAATGCAACCTCTAAATCCAGCTTCCGTGTTCTCTTGAAGGGTCTGCAGATCTAGCCTCCTGGGCCCTAGTCCCTCTGGTGACCGACCAGTGGCTGGCTTAGCCTCACTAGAAGGGATCGTGGTCTCCTGTCTGCCACAGTCCCCACCACGCTCTGCTGTCCCAGCCCTAATCTGCAGTCTTCATCTAATTCCGCTGTCTGGCCAGCTCCCAAATACAACATCTGGGATCTAGGAAAGCTCTTTCTACAGAGCAAAAGGCAAGGCATTTAGAGCCAGACGGGCCCGGGTCCCACCCCTCCCCACCTGTGTGATCGCAGAAGCCAGATGAAACAATGACTAGCCAAAGCTCCACAAAATGGGGCTGCCTTTGCCATGACTCATAGGGCAACATAGAATGACTCTGTGACCCAACTATTCCATTCCTGGGTCTACACCAGGGGAAATGAAAACCTCTGTCCACGCAAAAATTTGCACACAAATGATCACAGCAGTATTCTTCACAACAACCATATAGTGGAAACAACCTAAACGTCCAGCAACAAATGAATGGATAAACAAATGCAGTCTATTCATACAGCAGGGTATCATTCAGCTGTAAAGAGGAAGGAAATCCATGCTACAACATAAGACAAACCCTGGACACATCGTGCTAAGTGACGGAAGTCAGACACAAAAGGCCATACATTGTATAATTCTATTGAAAGGAACTGTTCACAATAGAGAAATCTACATACAGCCAAAGCAGCAGTTGCCAGGGGCTGGAGAGAGGAAAGAATGGGAAGTAACCACTCTTGGGTCCTGGCTTGCTTTTCTGTAGTCATGAAAATGTTCTAAAATTAGCTAGTGGGGATGGCTGCACAACTTTGTGACTATACTAAAAACATATAGGGGCACCTGGGTGACTCCGTCTGTTGGGCTTCCAACTTCAGCTCAGGTCACGATCTCGCGGTCCATGAGCTCGAGCCCCGCATCGGGCTCTGTGCTGACAGCTCAGAGCCTGGTGCCTGTTTCAGATTCTGTGTCTTCCTCTCTCTCTGACCCTCTCCTGTTTACACTTTCTCTCCCTCTCAAAAATGAAATAAAAACATTGAAAATTTTAATGAAAAATATAAAATTGGGGCACCTGGGTGGCTTAGTCGGTTAAGCGTCCGACTTTCGCTTAGGTCATGATCTCGCGGTTCGTGGGTTCGTGCCCCGCGTCGGGCTCTGTGCTGACTGCCAGCTCAGAGCCTGGAGCCTGTTTCGGTCTGTGTCTCCCTCTCTCTGACCCTCCCCTGCTCACGCTGTCTCTCTCTCTGACCCTCCCCTGCTCACGCTGTCTCTCTCTCTCTCCTAGAAATAAAAAAAAAAATTTAAAAAACAAAAATAAATAAAAAAAAATAAAATGAACTGAATGAATTTAAATAAATGGATGAACTTCATGGTATTTGAATCTCAGAAATAAATAGCTTTATAAGTAACGTAAGACAGGAGATAAAACGGGTGGTGAAGAGCAGGGCTTGGCAAATGACAGCACACTCAAGTGTTTGTAAATAAAGCTTATTAGAGCACAGCCACTAAACATCCTCTAGGACCGCTTTAGAACAACAGCAGAGCTAAGAGACGGTACAGACAGCAAGGTCTAAAACAATTACCACCTGGCCCCGCACAGGAAATGTCTGCTGAGCCCTGGCCTAAAGAGTGGACTCAGAGACCAGGCTGGAGCTCAGACTCTGGTTCTGCTACTTACAAGGAATATGCCTTCCCCCTGCCCGTGTGTGTGTGTGTGTGTGTGTGTGAGAGTGAGTGATCATGCTCTGCACCTCGGTCTCATCATATGGACATGCAATGAGTGAGAAGACGCAGAGTGTGGCCCCGGCGTGGCCTCAAGCTTGGTCATTTGCTCCCAACATCAGTGAGTGAGCCTGCAGAGGAGCTCCGGACATCTCCCTGCACAAACCCCTTCCCCAGCTCCCTCTGCTTTAAGACCAAGTGCAAACCCCATTCCTGACACACAAGATCCTTTCCATCCTGCACCCCCGCTCCGCCACCCTGCCGCAGGTATACCTTGTCTCCTCCCGAACAAGACGGACTTCAGGGCTGGGCAAACACCACGCTCTCATGGCTCAGTCAAACATCAGATCTCTAAGAAACTGTCCTGACTTCTGTCTCCCACACCCAGCCTCCAACTTTCCCTGGGGTCGGCTCCCCCAGCTCTCTGGCCCTTTCACTCTTGCACCCAAGATGAAGCAAAGCAGCACCTGCCAAGATTCACGTGGACCTCCCCAGCCTGAGCTGCCAGGGCAGAAGCACCTGGCAGGACTCCCAGCAGCCAATAAGAACCCAGCACTAACCTCATACACACTTCCCACCCATCTTTGCAACCCCCCAATAAACACCACTGTCTCAACTTCACAGACCAGACAGCGGTTCAGAGAAGCGAGGTGGCTTAGCTGATAAATGAATAGACAGAAGAAGGGAACTTCTTCAGATGCTCTAGAACAAACAGTGATCTCGCCCCCAGAAGGCATTTCGCAAAGGCGGGAGATACTTTTGGTCGTGAAACTTTGGGGGGGTTCTCCGCCCCTCTGGTGGGTGGAGGCCAGGGATGCTCCTGAATTTCCTATCACGTACTGAATGGCCCCTCCACAAAGAATTATCTAGCCCTAAGTGTGCATAGTACCCAGGCTTGGAAATTCCAATCCAGGGAATTTTTTTTTTTTAAAGCAAAGGTAGTTGGGATGGTCAGGGAAGATTCCGAAGACAAGGTGAGCCAAGAACTGGGCTTCAGTTTTGGAAGATCCCTCGGTCTGAAGGGCATCTAATGCCTGACTCCCTTCTCCAACAGCAGACTTAACCTAGACATTTTCCTTTGCTGCTTTACCAGGAGGTCAGGCTAAAGCCAAGAAATCCCACCTAGCAACCAGAACAGATCTGTAAGAATTCCAGAAGAAGCCAGTATCGGACTCCAGCGAAACAAAGTGCAGGACGGTGCAGAGGCCACCACAGAGATGTTTCCCGGGCAAGCACACACGTGTGCCCCCGAGTCTGGACCGGGAAGCCAACCCCAGCCCCCCAAGCCAGGCAAGGAGAACGCCGCCACTGTTTAGAGCGTACTGACCCAGCGAGCCTCTCCCACCTTCCCACGGCTGCCGAGTCACCAGCTGCCCACTTCCTGAAGATGTGCTCTACCCAGCATGACCCTGAGCATGGGCCCAGAGGCGGTCTCAGGGAATGCCAAAGCTCTCATCTCAGAGGCGCTGTTGTAGACGCCACAGTGTGCTAGGCATGGCTGTGACACTGCTGCCCCTGAGCGCCTGGGGGCCACTCAGAGCATTCTGGATCTCCTCAGTGTCTGCCCGGCCCCGGCCTCGCCACCCTGGCTGGGACAGCCCTCCACGGGGAACAGCAGGGTCAGACGCGAGGGGACAGAGACACTGGGGGGGGCACAGCTTCACCTTCTAAGTCCAGAGCCTGGATCTTCAGTTCCAGGGGCAAGTCCTCCAGGTATAGCTCGCGGGGGCTGGAGACCATCTGAAGGCCATGGATGAGGTCGACGACGGCATCACAGCGGAGGACCTGGCCTGTGGCTGGAGGGACAGGGACGCGTGGGTCAGCATGAGATGGGGCCAGGAGAACCACAGTAACCCTCAGAACCCAAGCCGTTGGTCGACCTGTATGTGAGCTACTGAGAGATAGCAAGGAGAGGCCTGTGCAGAGAAAGGGCTCGGAGACATTTCCGTCACCCATCACTTACCCCTCCAGCGTGAGCACCAGCATTTAAAGCTGTGTGCGGAAAAACCCCTCTGAGAAAATCCAGCTTTGTTCAGGGTGTGACTAGTAAGTTCAAGGACGCGGCTGGATTATGAGGAGTTAGCATCCAGAAAGAATGCCATCCTGAAAACCCGTCCCCACGCTGAGATCAGGAATTGGGCCCGGAGTTTCTTTGTTTGTTTACACTGGAGTTTTTATACGAGACTCTCAACTGTCCTAGCGAATAAAAGGGTTACGTGAGCAAGCACGCAGACATTTTTACGTGCTCCATAAATAAGAAACACAAATGGCACTGCCTGCAGAATTCTCCAGTGTAACAATAACAGCATGGGACACACAATCATTCTGACCATTCTCCAGGAGCCCTAGAAAACCGCTCTGGGCGCTGTTAAGGGTGCCTTGTTCGAAAGCAGTCCATCAAACTCCTTACACATAGTCATAGGTAAAACTGAAACTCTATCCTTGGGAGTAAGTAAGAACTCAAAAGCAGGATGCCTGGGCTGCTCATTCAGTTAAGCTTCTGACTCTTGACCTCAGCTCAGGTCTAGATCTCAGGGCCTTAAGTTCAAGCCCTGCAATGGGCTGCATGCTGGGCGCAGAGCCTATTTAAAAAAATTTTTTTTAATTGCTTTCTATAAGGGCACCTGAGTGGCTCATTCAGCTAAGCCTCTGACTTTAGCTCAGGTCATGATTTCACAGTTTTAGGTTCAAGCCCCACGTCCGGCTCCGTGCTGAACGCTCACAGCCTGCAGCCTGCTTCAGATTCTGTGTCTCCCCGTCTCTCTGCCCCTCCCTTGCTCATGCTCTGCGCGCTGGCTCTCTCTCTCTCTCTCTCTCTCAAAAATAGGGAAACATTAAAAAATTTTTTTAAATGTTCTCTGTATAAATATTTATCTTCCCATAAAACACTGAAACAAACCTCTGAAAACAATCTAAATGCCCAGTACCAGGGGACCCTTACAGGACAACCCCCCGTGGGAAGTGTTACTCAGATATTAAAAATAGCTCCATAAAAATGAAAACTTCTCATACCACGTTAAATGGGAGAAAGCATGACAGAAAACCACATTAGTTGTCTTCTAAGCATCTTACAACTATGCTATGGTAAATTAAGTATAGGGGCAATTAAAAGAATGGCAACAATTTTCTTCATTTTGATTCAACACCTGTGGAAGAGGTATCTGGGTAACATAATGGTTTAGAAAGGAAAGCCAGCCTCCATGAGGGGGAAACCAGGACACGGAGCTGGCAGGAGGGACCAGGGTGGGCGCTACCTACATGGCCTCCTTACTGAGCATCCTCTGACCCAGTAAGAGAGAGAAAGCGCTGCCACAGGCACGGGCGGGCTATGTGGCCAAGGTCTCGGAAGGGTGCTCCCTGCCTCCTGTCCTGGCCACGGGGCCCGGGGCACTAAGCTCTTACTGATGTCCTTGGCGAAGATGATGCTGGTCAAGTGGGCGGGCCTGCACTACGGCCTTCTAGGAGCACCGTTCGTCCGTGCCCAGCGGCTCTAAGCTGGCCACCTCCGGCTGAGTCGATGACCTGCGGCGGGAAGAGGAGACTTCACTCTCTGGGGGACCCTGAAACACCCAGCTGGGGCCAGGCGCCAAACCTGCAGCTCCGCATCCGGGGCCCAGACGCTGACATAGAGGAGAGGTGGGCGGTGTCCAGGGGATTCAACCCCAAGGGAGAAATGGGGCCCAGCTGAGGCCCCTCTAATGCAAGCATGACTACCTGAGGGCATGGGACCTACATACACACATGTGCGCGCGCGTGCACACACACACACTGAGCAAATCACACAGGGGACCAAACACATGGGATCCCACCATGATCAACTGGGATTCATCCTGGGTTACAGGGCTGATTCAATTCCTGGGTTACAGGGTAAATCAATCAATGTGATCATTCCCATTAACAAAAGTAAAGATAAAAACCATATGGTCCTGTCGATAGATGCAGAAAAAGCATTTGACAAAATACAGCATCCCTTCTTAATAAAGACCCTCGAGAAAGTAAGGGTAGAAGGAACTTACTTAAACATCATAAAAGCCATCTAGGAGAAGCCCTCAGCTAACATCATCCTCAATGGGGAGAAACGGAGAGCTTTCCCCTGAGATCAGGAACACGACAGGGATGTCCACTCTCACCACTGTTGTTTAACATAGTGATGGAAGTCCTAGCATCAGCAGTCAGACAACAAAAGGAAATCAAAGGCATCAGAATTACAAAGAAGTCAAAATTTCACTTTTTGCAGACAACACGATACTCTACATAGAAAACCTGACAGACTCACCAGAAGCTTACTAGAACTGATCCAAGAGTCCAGCAAAGTTGCAGGGTACAAAAGCAACGTACGGAAATCAATTGCATTTTTATACGCCAACAATGAAGCAACAGAAAGAGAAATCAAGAAACTGATCCCGTTCACAATTGCACAAAGTAACATAAAATACCTAGGAATAAACCTAACCAAGGATACAAGAGATCGTATGATGAAAACTATAGAAAACTTATGAAGAAAATTGAGGAAAACACAAAGAAATGGAAAAAAATATCCCATGCTCATGGACAGGAAGAATAAATATAGTTAAAATGTCATTACTACCCAAAGCAATCTACACATTCAGTGCAATCCATATCATAATTGCACCAGCATACTCCTCAAAACGAGAACAAACGATCCTAAAATTTGTTAAGGAACCACAAGAGACCACAAATAGCTAAAGTAACATTGAAGAAGAAAACCAAAATGGGAGGCATCACTATCCCAGATTTTAGCCCCCACTACAAAGCTGTCATCATCAAGACAGTATGGCATTGGCACAAAAACAGACACATAGACGAATGGAATAGAATTGAGAACTCAGAATTAGACCAACAAATGTATGGCCAACTAACCTTTGACAAAGCAGGAAAGAGTATCCAAAGGAAAAAAGACAGCTTCTTTAACAGATGGTGCTGGAAGAACTGGACAGCAACATGCAGAAGAATGAAACGAGATCATTTTCTCACACCATACACAAAAATAAACTCAAAATGGCTGAAGGACCTGAATGTGAGACAGGAAACCATCCAAACCCCAGAGGACAAAGCAGGAAACAACCTCCTGACCTCCACCGCAGCTATTTCTTATTGGACACATACCAAAGGCAAGGGAATCAGAGCAAAAATGAACTACTGGGACCTCATCAAGATAAAAAGCTTCTGGGCGGCAAAGGAAACAGTCAATAAAACTAATAGGCCCGTGACTGAACAGGGAAAGATAGTTGCAAATGACATATCCGATAAAGGGCTAGTATTCAAAATCTATAAGGAACTCGCCAAACTCCACACGTGAAAAACAAAGAATCCAGTGAAGAAACGGGCAGAAGACATGAACAGACACTTTTCCAAAGAGGACATCCAGATGGCCAACAGACACACGAAACGATGCTCAGCGTCCCTCCTCATCAGGGAAATAGAAATCAAAACCACACTGAGATTCCACCTCACGCCGGTCAAAGTGGCTAAAATGTGCAAATCAGAGGACTGCAGCTGGCAAGGATGTGGAGAAACGGGCACCCTCCTCCACTGTCGGTTGGCATGTAATTTGGTGTAGCCCCTCTGTAAAAGAGTATGGAGGTTCCTCAAAAAATTAACAATAGAACTCCCCTAGGACTCAGCAATAGCACTGCTAAGAATTTACCCAAGGGATACAGGAGTGCTGATGCATAGTGGCACGTGTACCCCAACACGTTCATAGCAGCACTCTCAACAATAGCCAAATCATGGAAAGAGCCTAAGTATCCATCAACGGATGAATGGATCAAGATGTGGTTGATCTATAGGATGGAATACTACATGGCAATGAGAAAGAGTGAAATGTGGCCACGTGTAGCAACATGGATGGAACTTGAGGGTGTTATGCTGAGTGAAATAAGTCAGGCAGAGGAGGACAAATACCATATGTTCGCATGTATAGGTGGGCTGGGAGGAACTTAACGGAGGACCATGGGGGAGATGAAGGGGAAAAATTTTAGGGGAGAGGGAGACAAACCATGAGAGACTCTTGAATGTTGAGAACAAACTGAGGGCTGAAGGGGGTGAAGGGGAAGGGAATGGGGGTGATGGGCATGGATGGAGGAGGGCACTTGTGGGGATGAGCACTGGGTGTTACGTGGAAACCAACTTGACAATAAACTATTCAAGAAAAAAAAATAAGTATTTTCAGTACTTGAGGAATGGAAGATTTTCCTGTGAAGTGAAGGGGAATGTCACGATGAAGCAGCAAACACCTCTGCAGAGACACAGAAGCTAAGGAGTCACACATTTGCAATGAAAATTATGGATCAGATCAATAACAAGTCATGAGGTACTTAGCACTTCTCTGATGCATAAGAAATCAGGAATGTGATTTTCTTCCCCGTTCCTCCTAAGAAGCTATACAAGTAAATTAAAAAATCACCAGCCCCTCTCAGAAGAGAAAATGTACTTAGGGAGGATAAAGTGCAGCTATAGAATCTCAAACAAAGTAGCATACAAATACATCCAAAGGGATTCATTCGAAGCCAGCTGTTTTTAATAACCAGCTTCCTCTTGCGCACATGTCAAGAGAACAGACGACTTCAACCAGAGAACAAGTATCTGTCTCCCGAAAAGTATGGACTAGCAACTCACCTTCCCACACAAGACAAGGCCATAGTCGGGGATATAGAAAACTTCTGAGCCGAAGATCAGCCTCGGATGCCAAGCCAGAAACAAGACCCTCCAGGGGCATAAGGCACTAAACCCAAAATACAATTGGCTGACTTAGCATGGTCTTATTTCAGAAAGCCGGCTTTTAGAAAATAAATAGCTACAAAGAAGTATACTTGAGGAAGATTGCTCTTCTGAGCCAAGGGGAGGGTTGGGGGTAAGCATACTTGCATAATAGGCACACACTGATATCCAAACAGACTTAAAACACACACGCACGTGCGCGCGCGCACACACACACACACACACACACACACACACAGGCACGTGTCCTCTGTAACCTCATCACACCTTGTTAAGGCTCAACACTGACCCAGGCATCAAACAGGTAAAGAAAGGGGGAGGCAGAAGCCTATTATGGATGCTAAGGAGCAGAGAACCACCTTCTTTCATCTCCAGCAAAGTGGGGCACACCCCGGGCTGTGTCCACCCTGCAAGAGTAGAAGCTGAATTCCATGGCGGCTAGATGGAAGGTCTGGACCTCAGCACCCTGCCCAGCCAGGGGCCCATAGCCAGGCCTCTCCGTCTAGGGGGGGAAACAGAGGTCTCAAGTTTCATTCGAGTTTCCGGGGTTTCCAAGATCCCATTTCCCACAATGAATGTAGAATTCCTGAGTTTCCCCAGGAAGCCCAGACGGGAGCTATGGACAAAAGCCTGGAGTTTGGAGCACACAGGCTAACCCCACTCTGGTGAACCCGAGGTGAATCACCAACCATTCCCTGCGTTTCATTTCTCATCTGTAAAAGGGATCCCTAGAGTTTCCTCCACAAGATCTTTCATCAAAGGTCTGTGTTCCTCCCAGCGATGCTGAACGGGTAGGATTCTTCCCATGCACGCTTTTCATACTTCTCCACAAACCCAATTCCCACACCAGTGCAGCGCCAGGGATGAGTCCCTCGTCACCAGACAAAACCAAGAAACCTGAGTCTCCAGACTAGGGCTTTGAAGCACCGCTTGAGCTTTAAGCACTTGAGCACGGCTCCCCGGAGTCCTGGGCAAGAAGGGGAAGAGTAAGACCACGTGGACCCCCATCCCGGGTCCATGGCTCCAGTGCATCCCTCTCCCTGCAGGGGAAGTCCTGAAGACCCCCTTCCCGGGTAGGGCCTTCCCTGAGCCCTCCGCAGCATCGGGCGCCCTTCCTCAGTCAGGGCGACTCTTGGCCTACCTCCCGCCCCACAAACCAAAACACACCGCGAGCACAGACCAGGCCCCGCTCCCCTCCAGCCGCAGCCATGGCAGTGGCGGCGACCCAATGCGCAAGGCGCCAAGTCCCGCGCGGCCGGCCTCCCCGCAGGCCCCAGGCGCCGGCTCCGGCCACCCCTCTCTGATGCCGAATCGCCGCGTAGTCTTCTGGTCTCAGTGCCCCCACCGCGCGGCTGGAAACTCCAGCTGTCCCGGGGGTCAGCGCGGAGACCGCCCTGACCATTCAGCTCGGTCTGTCCCTGTTGCCCTCCTTCCCCGCTGCTCGCGCCTGGCCGGCAGGTGATAAGCACAGGCGGAGGGGGCGGGGCGAGGGCCGCTGCCCAGGGCCACTTCCTGGGCCCTGGCGGGGTCGGAGCGCGGAAACTGAGGGGGCCTAGCCCGTGGGGACCCCACCCCCGGCCCGGGCCCGGCCTGCGCGCCCCAGACCCCGAGGGGCGGCGGGAGGGTCAAAGAGAGAGCGCGCGCCCTTGGCCGCGCAGTGGGGGCGGGGCGGCGGTGGGTCATGTGGGACTTGCACCCCGGGACACAGTAGGGGATGGGACCCGAGCCCGAGCCGCCGTCAGGCTGGGGATGAAAGGCTAGGGCGCGCGCCCACACGGGGCAGCCTAAACGGCGCGTGCCTGCGGGCCAACCCTCTCTGACGCGGAACCGCTGCATAGTTTTCTGGTCTCAGTGCCCCCACCGCGCGGTTGGAAACTCCAGCTGTCATGGGCATCAGCGCCGAGCCTGAGGCCGGCCAACCATTCAGCTCTGTCTGTGCCTCCGGCAGCTCAGTGGGCCCGGGGGCAGCACAAATGAGGCCCTTAACCTTGAACTCGGTCGGAGAAGCTCACCCTCAACACGCAAAGGGTCAGGCACCCCGAAAATCTGGGAAGCAGAGTGCCGAGGTGCACCTTATCCCGTGTGTCCGTGATTTCCAGAAGAGGGACCCGGCTCTGGGTGCTTCCTCCCACTTCAGCCTCCACACGCCCCGCCAGAGAGAGGTGATGATCCCCATTTCTCCGGGAGGAAACAGGTTGCGTGGCCCAAAGGTCACCCGACAGGCTGCACTAGGGCTCTCAGGGCCCAAGGCCCTCGTTTTCTGTCTTCTGGATGTCGGGGAGGTTACCCAAAGGGCAGACTTAGGGCACCAGCACCGCCAGAGCACACTCTACACCGTCTCCCCTGCAAAGGAGAGAGAATGTTCAGCATCACGACTTCATCTGCAGGCAGAAATCTAGGATCTTAAACAGGCGACACTTTGTGCTCTAGGGTTTGAAAATGTCTTTGTTGTGATTTGCACAACAAAGGGGTGGTGGTTTCAGTGGACACAGGGTCCAACAGGGCCTCTAAACTGTCCATCTATTGCAGGGGGCAGGGGGCGAGGGGGGCACAGTGTAGCGGGAGGCCAGGAAAGGGGTGGCGCGAGGGTGCACCAGCCCTGCTCGTGTAAAAGTTTCAGGAAGTGTGCAATAACTGTAACCAAAAAGGCACGCCTTAATGCCACTGCCTGACAAGGAAGGAGATGCTGAATTTCAGTCAGGCTGGGAAGGCTTCTTGGAGGAGGTGGCCCTAGGGTTGGGTGTAGACACCTGATTGGATTTCAGAGAGGCCCAAATGTGTGTGAACCTGGCCCCAAGAGATCATCAGCCTTCGGGATAGGATGAGAGGCGTTTGGGGGTCAAAGCCTTAAGACCCCAGACCACAGAACATGTGCATTAGGGGAAGCTAGATCCCAGAGCTAGACTTTTCCCTGTCTCCCAGGTGGTGTGGGAGGAGGAATTCCAGTGGATTCTCTTCTTGGAAGAAACAGAAGAATTGTAGGGGAAAAGCTGGGGGTGGGGGAGTATCTGTGAGGAAATGTTAGTGTTCTTTTTTTTTTTTTAATGTTTTTATTTCTGAGAGAGAGAGGGAGAGAGAGAAAGCGTGAGCAGGGGAGGGTCAGAGAGAGAGGGAGACACAGAATCTGAAACAGGCTCCAGGCTCTGAGCTGTCAGCACAGCCTGATGCGGGGCTCGAACCCATGAACCGTGAGATCATGACCTGAGCCGAAGTTGGAGGCTTAACCAACTGAGCCACTCAGGCACCCTGAAATGTTAGTGTTCTTGTTTACATATTTTATTCATTGTTGAGCAGGTGATTCAGTCACACGGTTTAAACTAAAAAAGCCCCAAAGGGCTCATAGTAACAGTGATCCCTCCTCATGGCCATGTCACCCAGCACCCTTCCCCAGAGGCAACTGGTGTCCTCTGCTTGAGCAGAGAAACTGCAGACCTGTATGTATATGAAACCCATCGCGCTCCAGTTCTGCCCGCTCACTGCGGTAAGCCAGGAGCCTTGGCAGGCGGGTAAATAAATAAAAGGGACCCGGCAGGGGATACGGGGACTGGGGACTGGCGTGCTCTGGCCCATTAGGATTGTGAGTGGCTGTGCCTCGTCTTTCTAGATGTTGTGGTTAGGGAGGAGAAATCAGGAATGTGGATTTCTTCTAGGTGAATTATCTTGATTGTAAACTATGACAATTATTTAAAAACAAACATGTATGCTCTTGGGCATTTATCCCAGGAAAAAATTAAAATTTATGTGCACACAAACACCTGTACATAAAATGTTCATCGCAGCTTTATCTGGAGCAACCCCAACGTGCCAGGAGCGCAGGGGTCCTTCCACGGATGACGGTTCGACAGAGGGTGCCCCCCACCCCGCAGTACTGCTCAGCAGGAAGGGGACAAGCTATTGGTACAGGCAGTGCCTCAGGGGAATCTTCAGGGAATTTCACTAAGTGGAAAAAAGCCAGTCCCCAAAGGTTCCAGACTGTATGATTTCATTCATGCAACGTCCTTGAAGTGGCAAAATTCGAGAAATGGAAAGCTGATGAGTGCCAAGGGTGAGGGTCCGGCCAGGGGGGCCTGGGCATGACGTGACTCTCAAAGGACAACAGGGGAAATCCCTGTGGTGATGAGAATGTTCTGGGTCATGACGGCATCCGTGTCAACTCTGGGCGCAGTGGCGTCCTCCGGTTTCCTAAGACATCACCATTGGTGGGTACGGGTGTGTGGGACCCTTCAGTATCGTTTCCTACAACTGCGTGTGGATCTAAAATGAACTTAGGGGGCCCTGGGGGCTCTGTTGGTTGAGCTTCTGACTGTTGGGTTCAGTTTGGGTCCTGATCTCGTGGTGGGTGGGTTTGAGCCCCGTGTTGGGTTCTACACAGACAGCTTGAATAAAATTATATTTTAAAAGATAAAAATATATAAAAAGTTTGGGGTGCCTGGGTGGCTCAGTCGGGTAGTCATTCAGCCGCAGATTCAGGTAATGAATGATCTCACAGTCCATGAGTTCGAGCCCCGCGTCGGGCTCTGTGCTGACAGCTCAGAGCCTGGAGTCTGCACCTGATTCTGTGTCTCCCCCTCTCTCTCTCCCTGCTTCCCTGCTCGTGCTATCTCTCTCTTTCTCTCAAAATTAAATAAATGGTAAAAAAAAAAGTTTAAAGGACTGTCCCTCTCTTATATTAAAAATAACAATAATAAAAAAGAGGCTGGTATCATTGCCATGTCTTTAGCCTTTGAAAAATGATTTCCAGTACATCACTGTGTGTAGAATAATTGTCCTATTTAATTACAGAAATTGTTGTTCTTTTTTTCTTCACTTTTTAATTTATTTTTGAGACAGACAGAGCATGAGCGGGGGAGGGGCAGGCAGAGAGAGAGAGAGAGAGAGAGAGACAGAGAGAGAGAGAGACAGAGAGAGAATCCGAAGAAGACTCCAGGCTCTGAGCTGTCAGCACAGAGCCTGACGCAGGGCTCGAACACACAAACTGTGAGATAATGACCTGAGCCGAAGTTGGACACTTAATCAACTGAGCCACCCAGGCACCCCCAAGAAATTGCTGTTCTTTATCAATGTGCAAGACAAGCTGCCTGCTCATATGATCCAATTTCTGTTTGTGCGTGTACTGATAAGCGGCTAACATCCAGGATACATAGAAAATTCTTATAACTCGGGGTGCCTGGGTGGCTTAGTCGGTTAAGCGTCTGACTTTCACTTAGGTCATGATCTCGCGGTTTGTGGGTTCGGGCCCCGCGTCGGGCTCTGTGCTGACTGCCAGCTCAGAGCCTGGAGCCTGTTTCAGAGTCTGTGATTCCCTCTCTCTCTGACCCTCGCCTGCTCACGCTGTCTCTCTCTCTCTCTCCTAGAAATAAATAAAAACATTAAAAAAAAATTCCTATAACTCAACAACAAAAACAAATGGCCCAATTTAAAAATAGGCCAAAGATTTAAACAGACATTTCTCCTAAGAAGATCTATAAACGGCCAATACGCATATGAAAACATTTTCAACGCCACAGTTCATCAGCGAAATGCAAGTGAAAAACTACAGTGAGATGCCACTGCATGCCCATCGGCTACTATAAAAATAACACGCTCACACAAAACCACAAGTCTTCAGTCATGAAGACATGGGAAATGGGAACCCTGTGCACGGCCGGTGGGAATGTCAAATAGAGAATCCAGTAGAGAAACAGTCTGGTGTTTCCTCAAAAAGCCTAAAACTGATCTACCAGATGATCCAGCAACTCCACCTATGGGTATTTACCCCAACAATCGAAAGCAGGGACTCAGATATATGTACACTCGTGATCATAGCAACACTATTCACAATACACGAAAGGTGAAAGCAACCTAAACGTTCCACAGAATGTCCTCAATGTTAACAGATGAATGGGTACGCAAAATCTAGCAGAAACATACAGTGGAATATTATTCAACTTTTAACAAGGAAGGAAATTCAGGGCCACCTGGGTGACTCAGTCAGTGAAGCGTCTGAGTTTGGCTCAGGCTGTGATCTTTCAGCTCCTGAGTTTGAGTTCCAAGTCAGGCTGACAGCTCAGAGCCTGGAGCCTGCTGTGGATTCTGTGTCTACCTCTCTCTCTGTCCCTTCCCTGCTCATGCTCTATCTCTCTCTCAAAAATAAATGTTAAAAAAAATAATAAAAAGGAAATTCTAACACATGCTACAACCTGGATGAACACTCTAAGTGACACAAGCAGGTCAAAAAATCAAATACTGTAGGACTTCACATCTATGAGGTCCCTACAGCAGTCAAGCTCACAGAGACAGGAAGCAGGGTGGTGGCTTCCGGGGGCCGGGGGAGAGGGACTGCGAGGTATTTAATGGGGGCAGAGTTGTTCTGCAAGAAGAGAAAGTCTAGATATGGTTTACAGAAGAATGTGGATCGACGGAAACATGGTGAAGATGACCCCTTTTACGTTACGTGTATCTGCCACACACACAAAGGTTTTTCAAACCCCTCAGCAGTAGCCACTGCAATCGCTTAGGACTCAGACCTGCAGCTGTGTTTTCCAAGATTTGTATTTGATCGCGGTGGTAAATAACACGTAAGCACTGACGTTGTTGAATCGTAAGCACTGTGATAAATAACACGTAAGCGCTGACGTTGTTTAATAGTGCCCGGGTGTGGCGATAAAGCAAAGCAGATGACCTTCATTCCGTCCATTTTTATTACCGATTTTAAATTCTCTATCAACGATGCATCTGCTTACTATGCATGTGTGTGCGTGTGTAAAGAGATTCATTAGAAGGCGTGACTCACGCAGTTACAGACAGAGACTTGCAAATCTCGAAAGCTGTGGCCAGCCAGCTAGAGACCCAAGAGAGTCTGCGATGTTGCACACAGAGTCTGAAGGCCTGAGATGGAAGAGCCCTGGGTTCCAGTCTGAAGCCAGGAGGACACAGAGCTCAGCTGAAGCAGTCGGGCAAGTGAAGTTCCCTCTTACTCAGCTTTTTATTCTCTTCAGGATTTTTCAGCTCATTGGGTACCCCCTGGAGGAGGGCAATCCACTTACTCAGGCTACCCAGTCAGATGGTTTTGTTTGTTTTCTAAGTAGGCTCCATGCCCAGCATGGGGCTTGAACTCACCACGGTGGGATGGAGAATCAGACAGGTGCACACCCCCTTTGATTTTCCCGATGTTAACTTTACCCACAGACACACCTAGAACACTCTTTGACCAAATGTCTGTGCACCCCTGTGGCCCATTCCGGCCGACACAAAAATTAACCATCGTGAAGAGCTTTCGATCTCCTCTAAGTCTTTTGGCCTCACACAAATTCAAAATACAGTGTTTTCACTACCACTCAGTTCAAAATACTTCCAAATTCATTCGTGGCTTTGTTCTTCATCGCTTACCTAAAAGTGGATAGTTTAATATTCAAGTATTTTTGAGACTGTGTAGTTAACTTTTTAATTTTGGTTTTAATTGTGCTAAAAGAAACATAACATGAAAACTACCTTCTTCATCATTTTGAAGTGCACAGTTCAGTGGCACTAAGGACAGTCACGGTTTCGTATGACCATCACCACGATCCATCTCCAGAACGGATCTTCATCTCGCATTAACAACACTCTGTGCCCATGAAACACCGCCTCTCATTTCCCTCTCCCCCAAGCACTTGGCAAACAGCATTCTACTCTATGTCTCCATGCATTTGACTCTAAGAACTTCATAGGAATGGAATCGCACAGGATTTGTCTTTTTGTGATAGACTTCACGTAGCACAGGGTCCTCGAGGTTCGTTCCTGTGGTAGCCTGGGTCAGAGATTCCTTCTCTGTGAAAGCTGGATGATATTCCACTCTGTGTATAGACCACATCTGTTTCCCCATTCATTGGCCGGTGGTCTCTTGAGTTGTTTCCATGGCTTGGCTACTGTGAAAATAGTGTGCTGCTATAAATAAACATAGGTGTGCAGGGGCGCCTGAGTGGCTCCGTCAGTTAAGCATCCGACTTTAGCTCGGGTCATGATGTCACAGTTCGTAAGTTCAAGCCCCACGTCGGACTCTGTGCTGATAGCTCAGAGCCTGGGGCCTGCTTCAGATTCTGTGCCTCCCTTTCTCTCTGTCCGCCCCCACCCCCCACCCCCACTCATGCTCGGTCTCTCTCTGTCTCAAAAATAAATAAAATGTTAAAAAATTAAAACAAAAAACAAAAACATGAGTGTGCAAATACCCTCTTTGAGGCCCTGCTCTCAGCTTCATTCCCATCAATAGCACATAAAGGTTCCAATTTCTCTACATCCTCACCAACACTTGTTAGCTTCTGTTTGTCTCTTTATAGCACCTATCCTAATGGCTATGAAAAATTGCCTATTTTAACGAACGTCTAATTTAATACAACTTTTGAGACTTGTTTTACAGTCTAGTCTTTGGTATATATGCAGTGAATACTTCATGACTACTTGAAAAGAATGTGTATCCTGCAAGTATTCGGTGTTATAGTCAATAAATGCCAATTCAGGTGCGCTCATTGATAGTATTATTTAAATATACTATATCGGCGCCTGGGTGGCTCAGTCGGTTGAGCGTCCGACTTCAGCTCAGGTCATATCTCATGCTGTGTGGGTTCGGGCCCCTCATCGGGCTCTGTGCTGACGGCTCAGAAGTTGGAGCCTGCTTCTGCATCTCCTTCTCTCTCTGCCCCTCTCTTCCTTGGGCTCTGTCTCTCTCTGCTTCTCAGAACTAAATAAACATGAAACAAACAAACAAAATATATCTTCACTGATGTTTCATTTTACTTTCTTGTCTACTGAAAGGAGGTGTTAAAGTTGTCAATATCTGGAATACCTTATGGTAATAAATTTGGCAACCTAGATGAAATTCATAAATTCCTTGAAAAACACAACTTACCAAAACACACCAAAAAAAAAAAGAAAACTCTGAATGATGCTTTGCTAAAAATAAAGTTGAAATAAAAAACTTTCCTGCACAGAAAATTCCAGAACAAGATGGCTTCACAGTGGCAATTCTATCAAACATTTATGGATGAAATCATTCTAATTTACACAATCTCTTCCAGAACACAGAGGAGGTGGGAATGCTTCCCTACTCTTTTTAGTGGGCCAACATAATCCTGATACCAAACATTCCAAGAAGAGAAAATTACAGGTTAATACCCCTCTTGATTAGAAACACAAAAATTCTTACCAAAATATTAGGAAATAGAAGCCAGTGACTTATCCCAAGAATGAAAGTTTGGCTTAACATTCAAAACTCAATCAATACACATCATCACATTAACACGACAAAACAGTGCCTGGAGCCGCACTGGCCTCTATGGATGGCAGTCACAGCAAGGAAATGGCAGTGTTTGCACAGCTCCTGCCATGAGAAATGAAAACTGGTATCTCCTGCTACTACTGGCTCATGTTGGATATAAGCCTGCTGGTATTGACCAGGCCTCACAATATTCCATATCAGACCAATATTCTGAACACAGATACCTCATAAGGAAAAGCATATTCCTGCCTTTGCAAGAGAGATTTTAGATGAAAGCTCTATGGATGATTGTCCAAAGGCTCTTCCTATGCGCCTTGCAGATCTAAGACTTAGGGGGTTAAGAACACAAGAATTACAACTGAGCCTGGCCCTGAGAGAAAGAGCCTAATTTAGAGTTAAGGTACAGATCAGGGCAGAACTTAAGGTAATACTTACACCTTCTCCTAATTGGTGATGGATGGCAGTCCCTTCCCCAAGGCCTACTTTCTACAAACACCCTCCCTTACAGGTGGCTGGGATGAGGATAGATAAGAGTAGCTAAAGCATTACCCACAAACAAAAGGCTGACACATTCAGGGCCTCCATGGTGTTCACACATTCAGCATCGAATAGGTTTCCACAAACAACTTATTAACCAACTCAGAAACATTCGAGAGCCAGACAGAATGACTCTTAGCCCATCTATACACTTAACCTATGACCTAACCTTAGCGTTCTTAACTTAGAAGAAACGTGTATCCTGTCTTTTACTAAGAATACCCTGCTAAATCTTTAGTTATAAGATTTACTTAACCTCACTCTAATTGGAATAGTTCTGCAAGAATATTTCTGTAAAACCTGCTTCTGTACACTTTCCAAAGCATCTTATCACAAAGAGTTATCCATTGTAAAAATTCCTTTTTCTGATGAAATGTTATCATTTAACCTATAAATAAAGACACCAAAACCGACAGGACAGAGATGCCTGCCGGGTGATCAGAAAGAATCTTGGGGCTCTCTCTCTCTCTCTCTCTTTCTCTCTCGCGGACACCATCCATCCTTCAGGGACCCCTGGACCTGCTGGAGTCGGCTCGGCCTCCAGCAAAACAGGAAAATAATGGGACCATTGTATCAAAGCAGAAAAAAAGCATTTGGGAACATTCGATACCCATTTGTGATGATAACTTTCAGCAAAGTAGCAAGAGAAGGAAACATCTTCAGGCTGATAAGGTGCGTGTACAAAATGCATGCAGGTAACAACATGCTTACTGTTAGCAAAACGTGGAAATACTGACACACGGAAGGCTTTTCTCCATATCAGCAACAAGGCAAGGATGTCTAATCTTTTCGCTTCTATTCAACATCGTTCCAGAAGTTCTAGCCCCGTGCAGCAAGGTAATAGGAGAAGCAAAGGAGAGGATTCACTTTTGGAAATATGAAATAAAAGCTGTACTGCCTAGTTAACAGTAGCTTTACAACCTGATGGACATATGTACAACCCCCCACCCACACACACACAATGGAAGCCCCGACCCTTAGACACTTCACTTCCCGGTTCTTTTCCCCTCTCCATTTCTTGGGCTTACTTTCATGGGCTTTGCAACGAGCATGTGCAAAAGAAAAAAGGGAGGAGGGACTGAAAGTCTCTGAGTCACCTCAGGGAATGTACGTTTGTTCCATTCCGACTACATGGGCATAGGTGACCTCCAGGTAAGGCTCTAACCTCTGTAGCACTCACCCAGTGAGGAACCAGATGAGGGACTTGGCTCTGTAGGACTCAGCCAATGAGGAGCCAGGGGAGGGACTTGCATGCTCGGAAAGAAATTGCCCAAGTGTGCCTGCCCATCAGACACTGGCTCTTTCAAGAACGTGGATTAAAGCCTCACTTCACTGTGCTCCGAGTCTCTGTCACTCCTTTGACCAACAACAAAATATATATTGGAAGGAAGAAATACAGCTGTGTCTATTCAGACAACATAATCCTCTATACAGAAAACTTAAGAATCTTAATAAACAAAACTTAAAAGAAAACCTAGAAAATTTAAGTGAATTTAGCAAGGTTTTGGAATACAAGATCGATACATAAAACTCATGTTTATATATACTAACAGCAAGCAAGTAGAAGAGAACTAAGAGGACATCATTTGTAATAGCAATGAAAACGTAAATTATTCAGAAGTGAATTAAATACACTGCAAACTACAGAACAATGGTGAGAGAAATTACAGATTTAAATAAATGGGCAGATACACCACTACGTTCATGCATTAGAGGACTGAAGATTTTTAAGATGTGCATTTTTTCCCCAAATCCACCTAAAATTTCAACACGAATGCAAGAAAACAATAAAACCAGAAAAACGGGTTAGTAGATATCGACAAGTCGATCCTAAAATGAGTATGAAAATGGAAAGAGTCTAGAATAGCCAAAACAATTTTGAAGAACAAATTCAGAGGACTGAAACTTCTGAAAGACTCACTATAAAGCTAGTAATCAAGCTTTCTGTAATCGAGCATTTAGGATTTTGACATAAGAGCAGACAAATATATCTGTAGAACAAAGATGGTCCAGAAATAGATCCTTTACAAAGATACTTTGTTCTTACAAAGATATCTTATACAAGAATCATTCAAGTAAGAGACGAAAACTTAATGAAAGATGCTATACAACAGAGTAACTGGATCCTTACATAAAAAATAATGTGTGATCTATTGTGGCTGGAACCATAAACCTTCTACTGGAAAACACAGAAGCACACCTTTGTGACCCTGGGGCAGGCAGATGTTCCTAAATAACAAAACCAAACAACAACAACAAAAAACGAATAAACCGCTCTTCATCAAAATTGAAAATCTCTGCTCTTTGAAGACTCTGGTAAGAGAATGAAAAGAGGGGCGCCTGGGTGGCTTAGTCGGTTAAGCGTCCGACTTTCGCTTAGGTCATGATCTCGCGGTTCGTGGGTTTGAGCCCCCGCGTCGGGCTCTGTGCTGACTGCCAGCTAAGAGCCTGGAGCCTGTTTCAGTCTGTGACTCCCTCTCTCTCTGACCCTCCCCTGCTCACGCTGTCTCTCTCTCTCCTAGAAATAAAGAAAACATTTTTTAAACAAAAATTTTTAAATAAATAAATAAACATTTTAACAAATTTAAGTAGGACAGTGAAGGAAAGCCTCACTGAGATGGTGAGAGACAGAGCCTGTAGCTGTCTGGGGAAGAGCTTCCAGGCAAAGGCAGCAGCGTGTGCAAAGGCCCTGGAGCGAGACCTTCTCTACAGTGTTCCCAGAGAAGCTAGGACACCGGGGTGGCTGGAGCAAAGTGAGCAAGGGGAAAGTATGGCATAAATGCGTTGGAGGACTGTTTGGCAATTGCTCATACAATTAAACCAGCCCGATGAGCAGCAGGTCCACCACTAGGTATTTACCCAAGTAAAATGGTGTGTCCCGATTTTGGGGACGCTTTGGGGCGTCTTGCACACAGCTGCTCAAAAAGCCTTAGTCCTGACTGCTCAAGGCTGGAAGGAATCCAACTGTCCGTCCTCAGGAAAATGCAGAAATAGTGGTATGTTCAGAAAATGGAATGCCAGTCAGTCATAAACGTGAACTCACGAATCCCACAGGCATAATGTCGAGTGAGAGAGGCGAGGCACAGAAACAGTGCCGCTGGAGGATTCCATTTCCTTGAAGTTCAAGAACAGACAAAAATCAATCTATCCTTTGAGAAACCAGAGCAGTGCTGGCCTCTAGTGGGGAGGGAAACTCACTGGGAAAGGACAGCTCCTTTCTGAAGGGACAGACGGGTGCCACACCTTGATTTGACAAACAAGTACAAAGTACAATACGTATTTAAGATCTGTGCGTTATACCTGAATTCAAATTTCAAATTTTATTTTATTTTATTCTATTTTAAATGTTTTTATTTATTTCTGAGAGAGAGAGAGAGAGAGAGATTGAGAGAGAGACCGCCAGAGCAGGGGAGGGTCAGAGAGAGAGGCAGACACAGAATCTGAAGCAGCTCTAGGCTCTGAGCTGTCAGCACAGAGCCCGACGAGGGGCTCGAACCCACGAACCGTGAGATCACGACCTGAGTCGAAGTCGGACATTTAACCAGGGTGCCCCTAAATTTCAAATTTTATTTTAATGCTGAATCGATAAGATATGTGTGGACACCACTGCATGCCACTTTGTTGTTTCCTATAGTCAGCCACCACTGAAACCTCACAACCCAAGATTTTCAAGGTGGGAAGGCAGGTAATGGCACTGGACCCTGGGAGTCTTATGGGGCTGGGTCTCTGTCACCACGACCCGCTCTAGGTTCTGTGCTCGCTACTGGGAGTCCTCCAGGAGCCTGGGGCTGGGGAAGGAGATAGAGAGTGAGTGGGTGAGTACCATAGGGTAAGTCAAGGGCCCGTCGGCGACCATCAGGGCCAAGGTCTGACTCCACGTGGGAGGACGGTGAAGGGGGAAGGGTGCGATCAGGGAGCCCTGGTCACCCAGGGAGCATGGTGGCCACCAGGAGGGATCTTTCTAAAACATGCATGTGACCTGGGATCTCACCTGCTTGAGCCTTTTCACAGGTATCCTGACATCCATTCCCAGACCAGATCCGCCTGAGAGCATGTTTTTTTGTTTAGTTTAGTTTTTGTTTTTAAAGTTTTTAGTTATTTCTGAGAGAGAGAGAGAGAGAGAGAGAGCGCGCGCGAGAGAGAGAGCACGAGCATGAGCAGGGGAGGGTCAGAGAGAGAGGGAGACACAGAATTCGGAAACCATCTCCAGGCTCTGAGCTAGCTGTCAGCACAGAGCCCGACGCAGGGCTCGAACCCATGAACCGTGAGATCCTGACCTGAGCTGAAGACAGACGCTTAACTGACTGTGCCACCCAGGCACCCCAGGGGCATGTTAAAAGCAAGGATCTCTCCAGCCTCTGTGGTGGGTCTCAAAGTTGGAAGCAGCCCGCTGTGGGGAAGTATGTTCTCTTTCCTCACTTTCCTAACTTCTCCCCATGGCTTTCAGGACCCAACTCAATCCAGCCGCAACCCTCTTCTTCCACCTACCAGCCCTCACGCCAGCAACTGGCCGCACCCACCAGAACATACTCTTGTGTCTGTAGCAGGAGTGTCCTCTTGTTCTCTTCCCTATGTGAAAGCCCTGCTCAGCTTTGAAGACTCAGCTCAAAGGTCACCTCCTCCAGGAAGACTTCCTCAGCTCCTCCAGGCAGTCAATAGCTTCCTCCTCCAAGCCTCCCCTTCCCTCAGGGCACTTTTCCTTAATAGCTCATCTTATGCTAGTACTGTATTTTTCTACACCATTAGTGGCAGAAATAGGGTAATTATGCCTCAGTGAGAATAGCTACAAGGGAGAAATTACTACTATACAAATGTAAAATAGTATTCATCACCGTTTGTGCAGTGCAGTCTGGAGGAACTGGTCCCAAAACTCTGATTTAACAGACCCGGATTCAAATTTACTCTCTTCTACCTCAAAGCAATGACCCCGGACACGTCATCTAGGTTTTCAGAACCTGAGTTTTCCTCTGCAAAATGAGTGTAATATCATTTATTCCATCCGGTAAAGGACTCTCAAAGCAGCACTGTGCAAGAAAAGTATAGTGTGAGGAGTAAAGAAAATAAAGGAATTGAAAGTGCCTAACACAGTAACGGTGTGACACGTGGGAGAGGAGCTGGAGCCTGGAAGAACTTGCAAGACAGGACAATGAAGCCAGGGGCCGGCTCTTACAACCAGGTTTCCTGCCTGGCGGTCCCTAGCTGGCTGCTGGGGTGGAGAAGAGAATCCCAAGGGAAAGTGTGGCTTCTGAAAGAGACCCACACCAGGTGACAGGCGTGGAGAGGTTCTCAGGCCCTCCTGAGCGCAGAGTGACCAGGCTCTAGGCTCCAAGATTCTACATGCCCAACCTGCAACACCTCAACACTTGGGGAGATGATATGAGCAGTGTGAGCACCTCGTCTTATTTCTGTTGGTGTTGCGTTTGTGTTGGCCAAAGTGCAGCGGTGGTACCACAGACCATTGCTATGCAAGAGAAATGTGTCTGCTGCCATTTCCACAGTCCCCAAGTTTCTCAAGATCGACGTATCATCTCTGTCATGTGTTGGTCCAGGTGTCTGTTGTGGGGAAGGAAGAGGGCTGTGTGCAGGAAAGCGGACAGAGCGGTTCGGCAGAACTGCCCGGTACCCTGTCCACGTGCTGAGCACTGTGAGGTGTGAGGCACAGCCTAACGTCTATCCATCTCGTCGCGCCCTCAGCTATCCATAGTTGCTCGATGAGTGAGGTATTAATACGTGTGAATCAGGGCCTTTAGGAGTCTTCATCAAGTTATAAGGGATGGTTCTTCAAGCTCCTCCTGGGGATCACCTGAGGCATGTGGGATACCCTCTGCATGTGACTTGAGATCTGACTGGGGCAAAGAGTTTAAGTTGAGGAATGAGGGGAGGGTTTTTCGTTTTTTAATCTCCAGTCTACTCAAATCAGAATAAATCTCTATCCCTTCTAGGGCCTTTAGCAGATCAGAAGCAGGTGTCACTCCCGAGGGAGCCATGAATACTGACTACCAAAACTGCTGAGAAGCACAAGGTAAATGCTGCAGCCATTTTCAGGTGTAAGTCTTTTCAGACACCCACATCTTTCTGTACAGCACACTCTACTGCCACTCTCTCTGGTTTGTGTGTTGTCTGATACATCTGCTGGGGTTTTGTTTTTATTTTCCAGATGCACGACCTTTACCCCCGAGTCTACGGGCTTCCCTGGTTTCCACCTGGCATTTCTCTGGGGTTAAGTTTAGAAGCTAACCATCCTTAGGGGTGAGGAACGTAGGGTCTTCCCAATGTGTTCCTGGAATAAATCAAGGAGGATGATACCACACCACGCTCCACTTGGAAGTCTCCTGGCTTGCCTCTATCCTTCTGGACCTCCTCAGTGTGGAATCGTTCCTCTTGCTGTTTCTTTCCTTTCCTGTTTCTGTCAAGAGTTTTCATGTGTTCAGAAAAATCTGTGCATCTCCTTACACTTTGAAAAGGTGAACTGTCTTCACTCCAACTTATATTTTTATATGTGTCATTAGAGTGGTCTTAGAGTACATTTCATACCTATCAACACTCCATCTTTTTTTGGCAAATGTGCTGTCCAGAGTCCCTTCAGGTGTGCCCTGGAATAAATACCCGAACTCTAAAAGGTGATCTATTTGTCGTAGAAAACATTCACTGAAACTGAAGTTGTGAAAAGGAAAAATTTCCAAAATTACCTGTGTGGCAAGTTCCCACCGTGTCCTTCACTTGTGTTCACATGATCAGGTACTCTTGTGTCCTTTGTCACGGGGAAAGCTCAAACCTGGAAATTTACACCAGAAATCAAAGCACATGTGTGTTAATTTTGTTATTTTGAATGTTACCTCATTTTTCCAGAGGACACAATTACCCTGTAAATTGCACTGTACTTGAGAGGTACCTCTGCATTAAAATGAATTAGCTAAACCCAACTAACATGGACAGGTTACCTGCTTCTCTAAGAGCATGCTTTTCTAGGTCCTCTGCTCACCATAATGGAAGCACCAGTGAAGGAACTGGGGAAACTTGAATCACTCAGGAAGAGAAGGGACATTGTAGACAGTAAGCAGAGTTTGAGGAGCTTGCAAAGGGGAGGGTGTTGGGGTCAGTGAGATGCAGTTGGAGGGCATTCGTGGGCACAGCCTGAGCAGGGAGGGTGAGGTCCCCATGGAGCTGCTGGGTGGGATCCCTCTCAGGGCACAATGCAGTGTCCATCACTGAAAATGTCGTTTTTCCCAAAGTGTAATCATCTAAAAAGGTTCTCTCCATGGGTCTTCTGAAGGATCTGGATATTTGTGGAGGAAAATGCCCTGGAGATATGGGAAATGCTTGTCTGCCCCAGTTCATATCTTTCAGTGAGACAGGCTCTAGATCAGCTGAGTGCCTGTCCTGGCCTTCAGCCTGGGTCAACCTACAATTCAGGGTTGGCCAGGAGCAGCCCCTGCTGGACCCCAGGCATCACCCTGACTACAGCTTTCCATCTCCTCAAACGTCTCTCACGATATCCCAAGGCTTTGCCTGTGTTCCTGCCGTCTCAGCCCTAATACCACTTCTCAGAGGGACCTACTCAGAGCCTCAGTGGTGTTATCTGTGAAATATGGGTAATATTTGTTTCTAAGAACATTACGAAAAGAAGACATTACATACATAATGCATCTGCAAAATGTCTGGGAAGTGTCTGCTCACCCTTCTCACAGTTTCAGTTAAGATGTCTGCTGGGAGCTGCACCTGCCTCTCTGATGGCAGTCACAGCAAGGAAATGGCTGTCTTTGCACAGCTCCTGCTGTGAGAAACGAAAACTGGTATCTCCTTCTGCTACTACTGGCTCATGTTGGAAACGAGGCTGCTGGTATTGACCAGGCCTCACAATATTCCATATCAGACCCATATTCCGAACACAAATACCACATAAGGAAAAGCATATTCCTGCCTTTACAAAAGAGATTTTAGATGAGAGCTCTGTGGGTGATTGTCAAAAGCCTCTTCCTATGGGCCTTGCATATCAAAGACAATTGAGCCTGGCCCCAAGACAAAGAGCCTAATTTAGAGTTTAGGAACAAACAGGGGTAGAATTTAACACTTACAACTTCTTCTAACTGGTGATGTATGGCAGCCCCTTCCCCAAGGCATACCTTCTGCAAACATCCTCCCTTACAGATGGCTGGGATGAGGATAGAAAAGAGTAGCTGACACATAACCTGAAAGCAAAAGGCTAACACATTCAGGGCCCTCGTGGTGTTCATACATTCAGCATCAAATAGGTTTCCACAAACTAACCGGTTCAAAAACATTCATCCTGTTGAGAGCCAAACAGAATAACTCCTAGCCTAACTATTTACGACTTAACATATATATGTCATTCTATTTTTCATTAAGAACATCCTGTTATTTCCTTAGTTGTAAAATTCAACTTCACTAGGATTGAGGTAATTCGCAAAAGGCTTCCCATTATAAAAATTCCTTTTCCTGATCTCATGTTGTTCTTGAACCTTTACATAAAGACACCAAACCGACAGGGCAGAGATGTCTGCCTGGTGATCAGAAAGAATCTCGGGGCTCTCTCAAGCTCTCTCACGCGGACACCGTCCATCCTTCAGGGACCCCTGGACCTGTCGGAGCCGGCCTCCGATAGATGTCTCCATACAGTGATCATCAAAAAAAGATGTCCAAGGAAATTCATTAATTGAAGACTGTTAACATCTCAGCCCAGGGTCTGGGAACTGCTGTTTTAAATGATAAGACAAAGACCCTCATTAAAATTCAAGCCCTATCAGACAAAGAAAGAAAAGATAATCATGAGAATGTGTATATTTTAGAGATCTACATCTGAGAGCTGAAGACCATCATTTTCCTCATTACATGGAGCCACACACAAAAGTGTTCATCTGAGGCCACGGATAAAGTACGAAGACAGAATGCATGTAGGATAACATAAGATCATAGGGAAATAAACCAAATCTCATACATCTCACTGCATTTTAGGACAACTAAGTTGAAATTTGAAGAGGACTGTGCAAGTTGAGAGGCTATGGTGATTATCTATTTAAAAAAAGGGTCAGATCTGCCTGAATGCTTTCCCTGCCCATCCTGTCCCCTCCACTTTGTCCTTCCTATGTCCCCTAATACACCTTTCACCGTTCTGTGTCAGTGTCTGCTTCTGGGAGGACCTAATCTCCTCACTCCCCATCACTGCACACAGTGGGGTTCCTGTGCACACAGAAAACAACCTGACAGAAATGGTGGTGAGGGAGGATAGTAGCAAGATCACCCTTTGTGCAGGGGAGCCCGAGGGAGTTTTCCGGGGTGGTGGAAACTTCCTGTATCTAGATTTATGGGGTGTTTGTGCTCATTTCTTGTAGACCTATTCACTAACACCCTGGTGCCTCGTGGTCAGATAGACGGATGTCTGCCCCTAGCATATGGCTGACTTCTAATGGTGGGTAAGGATGAGGGACCAGCAGCGACTGGGGGAGATGAATAAGGAGGCCACACAAGGAGTCAGACCCTCACCCAGGACGCCAGCGCTCCCCAGACAGCACCATGTGCAGGAGGGCTCTGAGGAGCCGAGTTCTTGATCAGTTCCATGAACTCCATAATCCTCCTCCAACCTCCTCACTGACGGATGGCCAGGGCCCAGGACAGCAGCTGGAGGACACCCTGATCAAGGCTGGAGTGGAGCAGTGGGCCTGGGGGACTGAGTGAGAGAAAGGGACACGCAGAAGGTAGTGACAGGGAGTTTGTGAGGCAAAGGGAAGGGAAGAGAAGGGACCTTTCTCTACTGACTTGACCTATATTTCTGTGTGAACAAAAGGGGATTCTTGTCTCCAAGGCGAGGGAAGACGTCTGGCAATAAAGACTGTGTGACAGTCTCAGTTCATGTGCCCAGGATATCTGCCTTGCTCTTCAATACCAAACACAGGAAGCCCGTGCTTTTTTCATAATCGGAACTGCAGCTCATACCATTTAGCGAAAATTAATCCAATTATGAAGCCCTCGTCATTAAAGTAGTGCAACAAAATTATGTGAACAGAGTGATCCAATGGACGATAAAGTCCCAAGGTAGACTGAATGCAGTACTCATGGGAATCCAGACTATCAGAAAAGGAGGTACCCCAATGCAAGCATTCGGACATGGCCAATATCTGAAAATGTAAAAAAAAAAAAAAATATATATATATATATATATATAGTCCTTACCTCAAAAGAAACATTAACGTTAGACAAAAGGGATCGCGATTTAATGTTTAGACAGAAACCATATGATTTCATGGTGCTATACCCGTGAGACCAAATCTCATCATATTATACCCTTTAATTTGAGGCTATATATTATATGTAAATTATACCTCATTAAAGATCATTTAAAAACATGAAATATTAGAAGAAAATGTGGGAAAATTATTTTCTAATTCTGAAGTGCATGGGTGATAGGAGTCTGTCTGCCCAGGTCTCAAAAATCTAAAAAATTAAGACATTAAAATAATAATAGCAGAGTAGGAGGACCCTGAGGTCATCTGCCCTATGTTTTCACTCCATAATATCCACGTCCAAGTCCATAAACCAGAGAGCCAGCCAAAGACTAGCAGAACAAAATCCACAACTCACTAGAGAAAAGCTGCACCTGAAAGGTTAAGAAAGTCAGAAAGGGGGAGGGCGGCTGCCTGCAGAGAGGGCAGAGAAAGTGCGCCCTCACAGCAGGGAGCTCACAGAGGGAAGACTTATCCCCATAACATCAGACTTTAAAAACCAAGAGGACAGGAGCGCCTGGGTGGCTTAGTCGGTTAAGCGTCTGACTTTCGCTTGGGTCATGATCTCGCGGTTCGTGGGTTCGAGCCCCGCGTCGGGCTCTGTGTTGACTGCCAGCTCAGAGCCTGGAGCCTGTTTCAGTCTGTGACTCCCTCTCCCTCTGACCCTCCCCTGCTCACGCTGTCTCTCTCTCTCCTAGAAATAAATAAAAAAATAAAAATAAAAATAAAAACCAAGAGGACAGACTCCCTATGCTTCCACTTATAGGAGGATTAGGAGAAACTTAATGGAGGACCATGGGGGAGGAGAAGGGGAAAAACAGTTGGGGAGAGGGAGAGAGGCAAACCATGAGAGACCCTACAATGCCGAGAATAAACTGAGGGCTGATGGGGGTGGGGGAGAGGGGAAGGGGGGTGATGGGCATGGAGGAGGGCACTTGTGGGGATGAGCACCGGGTGTTACATGGAATCCAACTTGACAACAAACTATGAAAGAAAAAAAAAAGCAACCAGGAAAAAACAACCCCCAAAGGGCTCAATTCCATGAGTCTGGATGCTGGTCAGCTGACTCAGCACTGGGTAATCCAGGAGGGTAAGCAATACAGCCAGGTCCCTGCCTGGGTGGAGAGGCAATGTAAATGGCAGTTTACACAATGCCAGAGGCAACAGGAGACATATACGTTGATGCTGATGGAGAAATGTCGGAGGCCCCGCCGGCTCCGACAGGTCCAGGGGTCCCTGAAGGATGGACGGTGTTGGCAAAAGAGAATGAGAGAGCCCGAGATTCTTTCTGATCACCAGGCAGGCATCTCTGTCCTGTCGGTTTTGGTGTCTTTATTTTAAGGTTCAGCAACAAGATGAAGTCATAGAAAGGAATTTCTTACAATGGGAGGCCTTTTGTGATATCAATTAACAGAATGTTCATAGTGAAAAACAGCATAACATACAAGTTAAATTGTATATAGATAAGCTAGGAGTTATTCTGTCTGGCCCTCAAGAAGATAAATGTTTCTGAATTGGTTTATTTGTGCAAACTAACATGGGGGCCCTAAATTGTCAGTCTTTGCACCTGGGTTTATGTTTCAGCTACTCTTATCTATCCTCATCCCAGTTGCCAGTGTAAGGGAGGGTGTTTGTGGAATGTAGGCCTTGAGGAAGGGACTGCTATGCTTCACCAATTAGCAAAGATATATGTAGTAACTTATGTTCTGCCCTGAACTAGGCTCTAAGTCTCAGGGCCAGGCTCAATTGTAACTCTTGTGTTCTTAACCCCTTAAGTCTTGGATCTGCAAGGCCCATGGGAAGAGCCTTTTGACAATCGCCCATAGAGCTTTCATCTAAAGTCTCTTTTGTAAAGGCATGAATATGCTTTTCCTTATGACGTATATGTATTCAGAATATGGGTCTGATATGGAATATTGTGAGGCCTGGTCAATACCAGCAGGCTCATTTCCAGCATAAGCCAGTAGTAGCAGAAGGAGATACTAGTCTTCATTTCTTTTTTTTTTTTTTAATGTTTTTTTTAATGATTTATTTCTAGGAGAGAGAGAGAGAGAGAGAGACAGCGTGAGCAGGGGAGGGTCAGAGGGAGAGGGAGTCACAGACTGAAACAGGCTCCAGGCTCTGAGCTGGCAGTCAGCACAGAGCCCGATGCGGGGCTCGAACCCATGAACCGCGAGATCATGACCCAAGTGAAAGTCGGACGCTTAACCGACTAAGCCACCCAGGCGCCCCGTAGTCTTCATTTCTTATGGCAAATGCTGTGCAAACATTGCCATTTCCTTGCTGTGACTGCCATCCAGAGAGGCCGGTGCAGCTCCCGGCAGAGAAACATCATACAAATGAATGTCATAAGAAAGCCAGAGTAGCAATGCTTGTATCAGAGAACATAGACTTTAAAACAAGGAACATAACAAGAGACAAAGGACGACACTATATAACACTAAAGGGTACAATCTAAAAACAAGATATGATAACTGTAAATAGATATGAACCCAATATACGAAAAAGGAAATACATAAAAGTTAAGAACATAAAGGAACTAATTGAGAATAAGACTTTCACACCCCACTTACATCAATGGACACACCATCTAACCAGAAAATCAACAAGGAAATTTTGTCTTCTTTGAATGACAGAGTGGAAAAGATAGATTGGATAGAAATGTTCAGGACACTCCAGTGGTACACAGGAGAATATATATTCTTCTCACGTGCACAAGGAAAGTTGTCCAAAAAGGATTACATATTAGCCTACAAAACAAACGTTAACACATTCAAGCAGACTGAAATCACACCATGAATATTTCCAGACTACGATGCTCTGAAACTAGAAGTCAACCACAAGAAAAACTCTGGAAAGACCTCCTCGAGGTTAAAGAACATACTACTAAACAGTGAATGGGTCAACCAGGAAATCAAAGAGGACATTTTAAAACTACATAGAAAACAATGAAAATGAAAAAAACAATGGTCCAAAAACGTTTGGAAGGAAGGAGAGTCCTTCTAAGAGGAAAAGTCAGAGCAACACCGCCCTACACCAGGAAGGGAGAAACTGTTCAACTAAACAACTGAACCTTACACCTAAAGGAGCTAGGAAAAGAACAACAAACCTAAAACCACAGAAGGAAGGAAATGATAAATTATAAGGCCAAAATAAATGACAGAGAAACTAAGCAAACAAAAAGATAAATGAGACCAATAGTTGGTTCACTGTGAAAAAAAAAAAACACAACATTGATAAACCTCTAGTTGGACTTCTCCAAAGGGAAGGAGAAAGGACTGAAATAAAATCACGAAAGAGAGAGGAGAAATCGCAACCAACACCACAGAAATACAATCATAAGATCATAGTATGAAACTTGTAAGTCTACAAAATTTGGCCAATTTATTAGAAAGAGATGAATTCGTGGAAACATACAAAGTACATAAACTGATTAGGAGGAACTTAACAGAGGACCGTGGGGGAGAAGAGGGGGGAAATAGTGTGGAAGAGGGAGGGAGGCAAAGCATGAGAGACTCTTGAATGCCTAGAACAAACTGAGGGCAGATGGGGTGGGGGGGAGGGGAAGGGGAGTGATGGCCATGGAGGAGGACGCTTGTGGGGATGAGCACTGGGTGTTATATGGAAACCAACTTGACAATAAACTCTTTTTAAAAATTTAAAATTAAAATTAAAAACGAGAAAAAAGTCAAATGCTAAATCCTAGGTAGGTTCTGGACTCTTGTTCAAAGGAGCTTGACAGACTAGAGAAAGGGGGAGAAGAAAAAAAAAGTTTGAAAATTTGAAAAATGAATACAATGAAATAGAATAAAATGAAGTGATGGAACTAAAAAAATATTATTTGAAAATTTTACAGAAAAGTAAAAAATATACTAGAAGAAATAAAACTATTTGATAAAAAAACAAAAAAAAGCCCAAAATACATAAACTGAAACAGAAATAGAAAACATGAACAGAACAATAGCCAGCAGAGAAATTGACTCAGTAATCAAAAAACTTCCAATAATCCAAATTCTAGGACCAGATGACTTTGCAGGTGAATTCTGCCAGTTAAAACAAGCATTAATACCTACTCTTCTTAAGCTATTTCAAAATATAAACATTGGGGTATATGTGCCCCTATGCATCAGCACTCCTGTATCCCTTGGGTACATTCAAAATAGACAATGAATGGAAAACACCCAAATTGATGCTATGAGGCCAGCATTCCCCTATGACCAGAACCAGATAAAGAGTCCACTAAAAGAGAGAACTCCAGGCCAATATCCCTGATGAACATGGATGCAAAAATTCTCCATACAATATTACCAACCAAATTAAAAATTACCTTAAGAAATCATTCACCACAGTTACATGGGTTTTATTCCCAAGCTACAAGGGCGGTTTGATATTCGCAAATCAATCAATATGATACATTACATCACCTGGAGAAAGGATAAGAACCATAGGATCGGGGCTCCTGGGTGGCTCATTCTTTAAAGCAACTGACATTGGTTCAAGTCATGACCATATGGTTCTTGAGTTCAAGCCCCGTGTTGGGCTCTCTGCTGATACCTCAGAGCCTGGAGCTTGCTTCAAATTCTGTGTCTCCCTCTCTCTCTGCCCCGAACACACTCATGTTCTGCCTCTGTCTCCAAGAATGAATTAAGCTGAACAAAGAACCATACAATCATTTCAATCACTGCAGGTAAAAGCACTGAACAAAGTACAACATCCATTCATGACGAAACCTCCCAATAAAGTAGGTTTAGAGTGAACATACATCAACATAATAAGGTTATCTATGAAAACAACACCGTTAACATCATCCTTAAAGAAGAAACTTGGAGAGTTTTTCCTCTAAAATCAGGAAGAAGACAAATGTTTTTCCTCTCACCACTTTTCTTAAACTTAGTGCAGGAAGTGTATGCCACAGCAATCACACAAAATAAATGAATGAATGAATGAACGAATGAATGAACATATAAATAAATAAATAAAATTTCCTGAATGCAAATCAGGAAAAAGTAAAACTTTCACACTTTGCAGATTACATGAAACTGTATATACAAAACCCTAAAGAGTCCATCCAGTAACTGCTAGAACGGATAAATGAATTCAGCAGGGTCACAGGAGAGAAAATCATTGTACAGAAATCTGTTGCATTTTTAGACCATAATGAAGCGGTAGAAAGAGAAACTAACAGTCCTGTTGACAATGGCACACCAAATAAGATACCTGTGAATAAATCTAACCAAAGTGGTGATGACTGATGAAGGAAATTCAAGATGACACAAAGGACATTCCATGCCCATGGATTGGAAGTACAAATGTTGTGAAAATGTCTCTCCTTCCCAAAGCAATGGACACAATTAATGCAATCTCCATCAAAATACCAACAGCATTCTTCACAGAACTAGAACCATCTTAAAATGTGTGTGGAACCACAAAAGACCCCAATCCTCAGACGAAATATCATCTGTGAAGAGATGATAATGGACAGCATGAGGCCTCTGGATCTTCTCTCCAAAACACATGAACGCTAGTCTAATCATTTGAAACAAACATTAGACATATCCCAACCAAAGATCATTCTACAAAATACATTCTACAAAAGTACCCTGAAACTTTCAGATCATGAAAAATCCTCATGGCCAAGTGGAGCCTAAGGAGACAGGATGATTGAATGCAATGTGCCCGATGGGAACAGTCTGGAACAGAAGACGTTAAAACCTAAGAAACCTGAGTAAAAATACACACTTTAGTTGATAATACCATGTCTCTTCTGGATATCGATTGTGATAATGTACCCACTGATAGGACCTCACTACTCAGAAAACAGTTTGACGTATATGGAGACTCACTACTCTCTTCCCAATTTTCTTGGTAACTAGAAACCCATGATGAATGAAAAGCTTATTAGTAATCATAGTTTATTTCTTCAACACACAATATTATATAATTAGTCGGTGTTACTGACTTATTATATAAGAATAGTGATTGACATTTACCTATTCTTACTGTTCTTCCTATCGCTTAAGTTAAATAATAGCGTTCCTGTTACAGAAAACGGAATGCACAATGACATACAATTCATAGAAACATTTTGACCTACTTCAAGATAATACCGTATGTATATAACACTGTATTATCTGGAATGTAAATTGTTTTCTGATCTTGAATGAGCATGTCATCGAATGGCTTTCTATAAAGGTGGTTATCCTACGTAATAAACCATACTCAGAGCTGACACAATGTCCTTCCCATCATGCCTGGACATTTTCCGAAAAATGTACAAATGGCCAGATGAATCATTGTGACTGGCTCCCTTATTCTAAAGAATCCTTCCCTTATTATTTTCATGCATATTCTTAGCAGGAATACAACAGAATCAAATATTTCCTAATCCAACACATAGTCAAAGACCTGAAGAACGACAGTGAGTTCAGAAGGAAAGTGATGTGACCGTCAAGTGTCAGTCACAGGTAAGCAGGTTTCTTTGGGCCACTTTGACAGGTTTGCATGAGGGGATGTTCATCACAGCATGTGACCCGCCAAAGGCTAAGGCCCAGAAGTACAAGAGGGAAAGGCAACGCTTTAGGAAGAGGTGACTTGGAAAGGGTGCTTCTGTACCTAAGGGATGGCTCAGCAGCCTGGCTGGGGGTCCCTGGGTCAAAGACTTCAAAAGGCCGGCAGGAACTCTGACTCGTAAACATCTTAGTAACGTAGATCAAAGAACCTTAGACCCACAAAGATCTTAGAGCCACACAGAGTTGATCTTCATCTGTGATTAGTAGATGGTCCTAGTTTCACACGTATCTGGGAGTGCATCGCTGAGAGACAGGTTCACAAAGATGCCTCTTTAAGGACTAAGGAGCTCACTGCTAACTTTTCTCTGCTCCTCAACAAGAACACAGAGCCACCTTCTGGAGAGAATGCAACACTCACACTGGCTACCTAACCTGCTTACACCAAGCTTCACCCCTCTGTGCTCTGAGGAGACTGCTCCTCTAGGTCAAGGCGGCCTCAGTCCCAACGGAGCTGGCCCCTTCTCCCAAAAGACCAGCAGAACCCCCTGACCACACCACCTCTCTTGACCAGACAGTGCCTCAGGGATTCAATTCTCAGAGCAGTCATTTCAAGTGTCAACAAGCACATCAGAGCACACCGAGTTCAAACTCACCATCTTCTGGCCAAGGACCCTATGTTGCAGAAATCAAGCAGGGACAGACTCTGCGGTCAACTGCCCTGAAAGATGGTGCAGCCAAACACAAAACAGAGCATACAACACACCCCGGAGTCCCCCTCGGACGTGCCAGGCCTCGGCACTCTATGAACTCCCACTCATAAAGCCATTACATTCAGAGGCACGTGACATAATGACCATCAATAACATAAACAACATGATGGGCTCTCTCCCCACGGGCCCCAACTCCTAGGTCTGAGAACACCATGGGCATGGGGCGCAGAAGGGGTGCAGGCTTCACCAGCATGGAACGTGGAACATCACCATGTCATTTACAAGCCCAGATAGAGCTGCACAAGGGGATCTTGAGGCCCAAGCATAGCCTGACCCACAGAGGAGGCAGGCCCTTGAAGCCAATACTAACCCTGATGGGCACCCTCCCAATGGCCCTCACGTCAGCCCATCAGAGAGATCATGGGACTGGTGTTGCTTCTGCCCAGGCAACTCGCTGGTTGGAACTCTGAACCTAGAGAAGGCTATCTCCCCATGGGGACCCAGTTACTAGGTCTGAGAAAACAATGGTCTTGGAGCCCAGAAGATGTGCAGGATTAAATGGCATATTTCCAACCCATGGGTGGAGCTGCAAAATGGGTGCCCTGAGGCCCAACCATAGCCTCAACCACACAGGAGGCTGGCCCTTGAACCCAAAGACTAAGCCTGACCCACATCTCCCAAGTGCCCTCAACTCAGCCCTCTGGGCAGAACCCTACACTGCTGAGTGATCAGTGCCTAGAGCCTCGTAGCTTCTAACCCTAACCTTACACCTAACCCTAACTCTAACAATAACTCTAACTCTGACCGTAACCTTACACCTGACCCGGACCCACAGATGGGCCCTCATTTCAGCCCTCCAGGGAGATCACAGGACTGGTGGCCCTTCTGCCCTTGCAACACCCCTGGATAGAACCCTAACATTAGCCAAGGCTCTCTCCTTACGGGCACCCCTGAACTCAGCCCTCTGGCCAGAGCACTGTACTGCTGGCTGATCAGTGCCTGGAGCCTTGTGGGATATATCCCAAACCCAAACTCTATACTTAAACCTAACCCTAACTCTAACACGAACCTTGACTCTACTGTCACCATACACCTGACCCACAGCCACGTGAGGGTCTTCATTTCAGCCCTCCAGGGAGATCACAGGACTTGTGTCGCTTTGGCGCTTGCAACCTCTTTGGTAGGAACCCTAACCTGAGCCAAGGCTCTCTCCTCATTGGGCCTCGATTCCTAGGTCTGAGAAAACAACGGATGTGGGGCCCAGAAGACATGCGGGGTTTCACGGCATGGATATAGATTACGACCATGCCATTTCCAATCCACAGATGGAGCCGCACAAGGGGTGCCCTGAGGCCTGACTCTAGCCTGGCCCACAGAGGAGGCCGGCCTTTGAACACAAAGACTAAGCCTTACCTCCACTCGCCCGTGCACCCTCAACACAGCACTTGGGGGAGAGCACTGCACTGCTGGGTGATCAGCGCCCCGAGTATCCTGGGATCTAACACTGACCAAATTCTATACTTAAACCTAACCCTAATATACCATAACCATAAACCCGACTTGCAATGGCACAGGGCCCTCATTTCAGCCCTTCAGGGAGATCATGGGTCTTGGGTTGCTTCTGCCCTGGCAACTAACCTACACGGAACCCTCACCGTAGACAAGGCTCTCTGCCCACGGGGTCCCAATTCCTAGGTCTGAGAACACCATGGACACGGGGCCCAGAAGTGGTGCAGACTTCCGCAGCAAGAAAGGGGAAAGCTTATTTACAAAGCCAGGATGGAGCTGCACAAAGGGTGACCTGAGGCTCAAACGTAGCCTGGCCCCAAGAGGAGGCCGGGCCTTGAACCGAAAGAATAATGCTGACTGGTACTTTCCAAAGCGCCCTCAACTCAACCCTCCAGGGAGACCACTGAACTACTTCATGATCAACGCTTGGAGCCTCCTGGAATCTAACCATCACCCTAACCCTTACTCTAACCACAACCCTATACCAGACCCGCACCGCACACGGGGCTTCACTGAAGCCCTCCAAGGAGATCAGCAGACTGGTGTCACTTCGGCCCTGGCGACTCCCCTGGGCGGAAACCTAACCCTAGCCAAGGATCTCCCCCCGTGGGGACCCAACTCCTAGGTCTAAGAACATGCCGGACACGGGGCCCAGAATCGGTGAAGGCTTAATCAACATGGAATGTGGCATATCACCGCGCCATTCACAAACCCCAGATGGAGCTGCACAAGAGGTGCTCTGAGTCCCAACCATAGCCTGATCACAGAAATGGCTGGCCCTCGAACGCTAACGCTAAGCCTCAACAACACTCTCCCCTGTGCCCTCGATTCGACCCTACACTGCGAGAGAACACTGCAGTGTTGGGTGATCGATGATTGGAGCCTCTTGGTATCTAACCCTAACCCTAAGCCAAACCCTAACCCTAACCCCACACTAACTTTAACTTGAACCATAACCCTAAACCTGACTCGCATCAGCAGATGGGCCCTCATTTCAGCCCTCTGGGAGATCACAGGACTAGTGTTTCTTCTGCCCTGGCAACTCCCCGCGATGGAACCCTAACGCGAGAAACAGCTCTCTCTCCTTGGGGACCCAATTCCTGGGTCTGAGAACACCATGGTCATGGGTCCCAGATGTGGTGGAGGCTTAATCAGCAGGGAACTTGGAGTATCACCAAGCCATTTAGAAAGCGCCGATGGAGCTGCACAGGGTGTCCTGAGGCCCAACTGGAGCCCATCCCAAAGGGGAGGCTGGCTTGGAACCCAAACTCTACGCTGACAGTCACCCTCCCATGGGCCCTCAACTCAGCCCTCTGGGGAAACCATTCTACCGTGGGAGGTTTAGCACCTTCAGTCTCCTGGGTTCAAACCCTAAACCTAAATCTGACTCTAACCCTGACACTACCCGGACCTCTAAGTGTAACCCTAAACCACACCCGCACTCCCACATGGGCCCTCATTTCAGCCCACCAGGGAGGTTACAGGACTGGTGTCGCTTCTGCCCTGGAAACTCCCCGGGAAAAATCTTTTCCCTGGCCAAGGCTCTCTCCCCATGGGCACTCAATTCCTAGATATGAGAAACCAATGGACGTGGGGTCCAAAGAAGTGCAGGGTTAAGTGGCACGAAACATAGAACGCAAAAGAAACCCTGGATGAAGTTACACAAACGGTGCCCTAAGGCCCAACTGTAGCCTGGCTCACAGAGGAGGCTGGCCCTTGACACCAAAGACGAAGCCTGACCGGCATTCACCCATGTGCCCTCCACTTGCCCTCTGGGGAGAAGACTGCACTCCTGGATGATGAGTGCCTGAAGCCTCCTGGGATCTAACCCTAACCTGAAACCTAACCCTAAAAGTAACCCGAACTCTAAACTTAACCTTACACCTGACACAAACCAGCACGTGGGCCCTCATTTCAGCCCTCCAGGGAGATCACTGGACTGGTGTCCCTTCTGCCCTGGGGAATCCCCTGGATGGAACCCTAAACCTAGCCAAGATTTTCTCCCATTGGAACCCAGTTCCTTGGTTTGAAAACACCATGCTTAGGAGTCCCAGGAACGGTGCAGCCTTAATCAGCATGGAACTTGGAATATCACCATGCTACTGACAAATCCTGGATGGAGCTGCACAAGGGGTGCCCTTAGGCCCAACCCTTGGATGACACACCGAGAGGGCTCGCTCTTAACCCAAACACTAAGCCTGACACGCACTCTCCCTTGTACCATCAACTCAGCCCTCTCAAGGGAACACTGTACTGCTGGGTGATCAGCACCTACAGCCTCCTGGGATCTAACCCTAATCCAAACCTTATTCTTAAACCTAACCCTAACTCTAAACAAAACCCCACCCCTGACCCACACTGGCAGATGGGCTCTCATTTCAGCCCTCCAGGGAGATCACGGGAGGAGTATCGCTTCTGCCCCGGGAAGGGCACTGGATCGAACAAATATCCTAGCCAACCGAGGCTCTCTCCACACGGGGACCCAATTCCTAGGTCTGAGAACATCACGGACGTGGGGCCCAGAAGAGGTGGACGGTTAAATGGCACGGAACATACATTATCACTATGCCATGTCCAAAGCCTGGGTGCAACTGCACAAGGGGTGCCCTGAGGCCCGACGGCAGCCCATCCCGAACAGCAGCCTCCCTCTGAACCGAAACTCTAAGTCTGAACGTCACCCTCCCATGCACCCTCACCTCAGTCCTCCGGGTAGACCCCTTTACTGCTGGAGGTTCAGCGTCTGGAGCATTCTGGGTTCTAAACCTAAACCTAAACCTAACCTTAAGGCTAACCCTAACCCTAACCCTAACCTTAACTCTAAACTTAACCCTACACCGACCTGCACCCTCACACGGACTCTCACTTCAGCCCTCCCGGGACATCACAGGACTGGTGTGGCTTCTGCCCTGGTGACTTCCCTGGATGGAAGGGATAGCCGAGGCTCTCTCCTTATGGGGAACCCATTCCTAAGTCTGAGAAAACGACAGGCGTGGGGCCCAGAAGAGGTGCAAGGTTAAACGGTGGGGAAATTAGAACATCACCATGTCATTTCCGAACCCTACATGGAGTGCCCAAGGGATAACCTGAGGCCCAACCATAAGGAGGCTGGTGTTTGAACCCGAAGACTAAGCCTCACCAGCTTTCAGCCCTCAACTCAGCCCTCTGGGAGAACACTGCAGTGCTCAGGGATCAGTGCCAGGAGCCTATTCGGATCTAGCCCTAACACTAACCATGGCCTTAAAACTAACTATTCCATAACACTAACCCGAACTCTAACTGTAACTCTACAGCTGGCCCACACCCACACCCCGACCCTCATTTCAGCCCTTCAGGGAGATCATGGGATGGGGGTCACTTCTGCCCTGGAAACTCACCTAGACAGAACCCTAACCCTAGCCAAGGCTCTCTCCCCATGGGAACCCAATTCCTAGGTCAGAGAACACCAGGCACGTGGGGCTCATAACCCCAACCCTAAAGCCTACATCACCCTACACCTAATCTAACCTTAACCCTAACCCGTACATCCTAACCCCTTACCCTAAACCCCAACCCTAAACCGAATCCACATCCTAAACCTGACACTGCCCTAAGCCTAACCCCTAACACCCAACTGCTAGACCCTGATTTAACCCGTATCCTAATCTCAATTCCTAACCCCTACCCCCTGACACTATTCCTAACCTCCATCTCTAAACCTAAGCCTAAACCCTAACACAAACACTGACCCCAACCAAAACCCCTAACCCTAACCCTAAACCCTCTAACCTTCCCTTCTGATGCAACCCCTCTAACCCTATCCTGAATGCTCTAGCCCTGACACCAACTCCCAACCCTAACCCCTAATTACCTTACTCCTAACCATAACCCTTATTCTCTAACCCTAAGCCTCTAATCCTTCCCCTCTAGCCCTAAGCCTAACCCTCTACCCTAAGCTAACCCCAACCCCTAATCCTAACCACTAACCTAGAACTATGTAACTCCTAACCCTGACCCTCTAACTTAAACTAACCCCAGCCCCTAATCCTAACCACTCACCTGAAACTATGGAACTCCCAACCCTAACCCTAATCCTAAACACTGCTAAAAGAAATTAAAGACAATATAACGTGTACTACTGTTGAATGGCAAGAGCACACAATGCAACATGCAGACTCCGTGTGATTCCCGGAATATTCACAAAATCTTCACAGAAGGAATGCACAAGCTAATCCTAACAGTCAAATGGAAAATCAAGGCACACAAAATAAACAAAATAATCTAAAATCTCAAAAGTAAAAGCTCATGCTTCCCAATTTCAAACCTCAAAACTAAGCCATAGTAAATAAAACTTTGTGATACTGTCACAAAGATATACATGAAGATCAGTGGGATTTCATGAAGAACCCCAAAATAAATTCTCTCCTCTCTGGTCAACCCAATTTTGACAAGGATGGACCGCATGACATCGGGGAAACAATGGTCTTTTTGACAAAGGGTGCTACATGACCGCCGATCCATGTGCAGGGGAATGAAATTGGACCCATACCCTCACACCACCTACAAACAGTGACTCAAAGTGGATCAAAAGCTTAAATGCAAGAGATCAACTTGTAAACTCTCGAAAATACAAATGGAGAAAGATCTTCCTGAGCACTATGTTTAACAATGCTCTTAGAGCTGACACCAAAGCACAGGCAAGGAAAGAAACATAGGTAGTTTTAGTTTCCTCAGCATTCAGAGCCTTTGTACCTCACAAGCTGCTATCCCAGACGTGAAAAGACAATGCCTAGAATGAAAGGAAACGTTTGCACGTTTTTTGTCAGGTAAGAGTCTGTTTTACAGAATAAAGAGCTTGTACAACTCATCATCAACAATAACAACAAACCCACAATTCTTAGAATGGACAACGAACTCGGTTATACCTTCCTAAGAGAGATCCTATATGAATGGCGAACAGACGTGAAAAGATGTTAAACACCAGTAATCCTTATGGAAAGGATGACGGAAACCAAAGTTAGACACCCTTTTACATGCACGAAAATTGCCTTCACATAGAAAACTACGATGTAAGAAATGTTGGCAAAGACGTTGAGAAATCGGAACCCTTGAACCGTGCCCGTGGAAATGGAAAGTGGTGGAGCCGACGTGTAAAAAATACGTTGCTATTTCCTCAGAAAGATAAACACACAGAATGGCCACCTGGCTCCACAACTCTACTCCCGGATGTGTGTCCCAGAGAACTGAAGCAGTTGTTTCAAAAACAGCACACGCACAAGCATACACAGCAGCACTGTTCACGATGGCCAAATGGTAGCAAAACTGCCAATGCCCATCGGTGGGTGAATGGAGAAACACACTGGGCCCACCCGGAAACAGCAGTATGATTCTGCCACGTGAAGGAGTCCAGGAAAACGCTGCGGCTGCAGAGCACAGGGCGGCGGCGCCTCAGAAAGTGCGCACAGCACTCCACCCCTGCACACGCGCACCCGCACGCTGAAAGCAAAGCCTAGAGCGGATATGCCTCCTCCTCCCGTGTTCACAGCGGCTTCTTCACAGCAGCCAAGTCGGGGGCAACGCAAGTGACGGCCGACAGATGAACACAGAGCATGCGGTCGACCCACAAGGAACACGGCTCAGCCATACAAAGGACGGGAATTCCGACACCTTTACAACATGGACTGAACGTCGCAGTCATTATGCTGAGTGAAGTTCTCCAGTCACAGGAGGACACATACTCTTTTTCCCAAGTGAACCCATTTTTCCTGGTAGAAACTGGAGGTGTTCTATTGAAGGTAAACAGAACTGATACACGCATACACTCGCAGGACACAAAATCGACACAGAAACCCACCTGCATATCGACACACTGAGGACGACCAATGGGAAAGGAACACGAAGAGACGGACCGACTGACACCTGCGCCAGAGGAACCAAGTGCCCGGGAGGAAAGCTCAGCGAGGAGGGGACGGACCTGCTCTCTGAGAACGACAGGACACTGGGGACAGAAATGCAGGAAGACGCGCGGGGACGGAAAGCCGCTCTGTGCTCCTGGACGCGGGCCAATCCATCCTGTGACCATGTCCATCCGCCCGGGGCGATCTGCACATCCGGGCCATCGGCACCGAACCCCCCACGACGCCGTGTCACACGCGGAACCGACCCCCCGACCGGAATGGCCTCAGCGGCGGGAGCGCGAGCACCGCCCGGACACCTGCTCGCGGGCCGCGAACCGCGTGAGGACGCAGCGGGAACCGAGTGTCGCGGAGCAGAAACAGCGACGCGCGGGCCCGGAGCCCAGGGCGGGAAGACCCGAAGGCCATGTGCACAGCCCCGGGGGTTGGGGGGACCCCGTCATGACCGCGACCCAAGTCGCGCCGGGCCCTCCCCCCACCGGGTCCACTGAACACCGCCCTCCCCCCCCCCTCAGCGGTGTCTGCTCCGGAAGCTCCTCCTCCGCGGGCCTCGCTTTCCCCTCACCTGCTCCTCCCGCGGCGGGTCCAAGGAGACCCGGGTCTTGTCCCTGCGGTCTTCGGCCCACACCCTCCCGAACCCACCACAGCGGGTCCTGAGGAGGCCGGGTTCTTGTCTGAGGGGACGTGGCCCCACGGCCTCTGGAATCCTCCACAGCGGGTTCTGGGGAGACCCGCTTCCTGTCCCTGTGGCCGAGAACCCACCTCGTCGCTCCTTCCCCACAGCTGGTTCCGAGGAAGCAGAGCTCCTGCGAGGGACCGAGGCAGGCGGAGTGCGCATGCGGGCGCTGGCGTCAGTGAGCGGGCCTCTGGCGCCCCCTGCAGGCGATGACGTTAGTGCAGGACACTCTGCAATAACTGGTCCGGGGAGGCATCGCCCCCTCCTGGCCGCCCGTGAATCTATAACATTTTGGAAATTGGATACTCAAGTGGAGCCAGGTAGCCCCTAAATTCGCCAAAAACAGTTAAGGAACATTTCATTGGAAACCATACGAAATAACATGTGTACACAAACTTTACAACCTACAGCAAAGGTTACTGGAAAATGTAAATTCATTTAAAATGCAAACACATGGGGCAGCTCTTCCTCCCCACGGGTCCTCTCCCTGATGCTTCAATAAAACCACCGTTTTGCACCAAAGACATCTTCAAGAATTCTTTCCAGGTCGTTAGCTCCAGATCCCGCAAAGCTCACGATCACCCCAAAAACCTTCTCATTTATATGTGTCAAACATGGGAGCAATGAATTCTTCTTCTGGACTCTGAGCAGATGCAACCTTGAGGTGCATCATGAATGATAAAGCTGAACTTTACTTTCATTCGGGGCATTTTGACAAGTGTGGCCCTAATGCAACACTTTCATGTCCATCACTCAGGCTGCATTCCTCTCAGCTGTGACTACTCCACGGGAAGAAGAAAACCTGCCTTTTAGCTAGAAGTTAATGACCCTGTCTGGAATGATAAGACCCCGAATCTCCTGCCTTCTCTTTACTCCCGCCCTAATACAAAGTTGTCCGTTTTAGGCATGGGACAGCCACCTAGTCACCAGGACAGCTGCCCATTTTAAGACTCTGGGTGAGGCTTTCTTCTCAGTGGTTTCACTTGATCTCCCCCCACATCCCTGGTCCAGCCACTTCTGCCAGAGACCTCCACTGGGAGCTGGCAGAAACCAGTACCCGATTGAATTAAAGCCCAACAAGCAACCATTTCCTAGGGAAGTTGGCTGTCATGACTATATGTGTTGGAATGTTCCTTATATATCATGATGGAAATACTGTCCTTACTGTATTTGGTCAATGTCCTCAATTACAGAATTGGGTAATTTTGTAAAACTGTTCCAGTGTTTTCCATGCGACAAAACAGGCGGGTTTTTCATGGCCTTCTCTGCAAGGGCAAGCCACAAGTGCAGAGCAGCACAGCCCCTCCCACACCCCAAGGGCGGTGCAGCATGGCCTTCTCGGCAATACAAACGTGGTCCATAAGCCAGCACCCATTTGGAGTGTAGAATGGAATGAGGAATCTGTGGGAGGGCCGGCTTCCCTCGTTCAGGAGCCCTTCGCCAGCTGGGAGATGATCACAGCAATTCTGTTCCAGGAATGCTTCGGGTCCCTTTGACATCTCAGGAACCTCTGACATAACTTGCCCAGAGGATGCCACTCAGCAGTCGGGGGTGATTTTCATGGTAATGACCGCTCTCCAGGAGGGGCCTGGGAGCTTCTCTTTGGTCCCCAGGGACTCTCCCTTGGGATGCTATTTTAACCCGCTCTAAGCACACTGGATTTCAAAATTTGGGAAAGGACTGAACTCCTGTAACACTGCATGGCCTCCAGAGGATCTAGCAGTTAGTTCTCCTCTGCAGGAAACAGGGCAACTGGATGGAGGGACCCTAAGTCCAGGCCTTGACAGCTCGAAATGAAGACCCAGACCAAAAGGCCTCTTACAGACTGTTCACCCAAATGTATTTGGCTACGAACCTCCCTCCTGACACCTGGATGTCTGCATAGGTCTTGTCCAAGTAAATCCAGGTCACTGGAGGAAACACAGGCCACACCAAACGAGCGGGATGCTAACTCTCTCTCCCTCTCTCTTTCTCTGTTCCTACTCCTCATACAGGCGGGGGCTTCTCCCTCATGGATTTCCCCGGTAACGGCTCTAATTGGAGCTAACTGTGATTGGTCTACCCCAGGAATGGGACGTTAAGGAATATCCCCAAGCAGAGCAGCTTGCCAAAACTTCCTTTGTTTCCGGAACCTGATCTGACAGTTACTAGAAACCCATCCCATATAAACCCAGGAGACATGATGTATTGAAAGACTGGAAGTCTAATACATCGGATTAACACCAAAATGGAAGTGCCCCTTGCTACGTTGTATTCTGTACTTCCACTAGAATAGAATTAGAAGGCCATTCTTCACTTGTTCTTAGCCAAAAGGCCGAGAAGGAATTAGAAGGCTATTCTTGATGGACTCACATATCAAGAATTAAACCTGTACCTCCTCACAGGGATTGAGTATGCAAGCTGACACATTTTCTTATTTCTAAGAACCAGTGAAAGACCTCAGGTCTCTCTCTACATATATTCCTTCTTATACTATTCAGCTTATTTCGTTGTCTTTTCTGGTGTCTTCCTACCTGATGTCAAGACTACTTCACAGCCATAACTTCTAGAAGACAGATGATCCTTTCTACTCAAGGAGCTTTATGAACGTTGTCTACCTTGGGTTGGCTGCCTCTGCCTGTGGTAACTCCTGTATATTAATACCTTCGCCAATTGACCGATGTAGGCCCAGAGGTAGGGACATCTCTATATTCCCCCACTGAGCAGGAAGTTATGGAAGAGGAGACCTTTCACCCTCAGCAACCTCAAAGATTTGAAGGTTCAAATGGTTCAGGGGGGAAAGACATGGGAAAGGAAGGCAGAATGAAATGGCACATGAGGTTAAATTTCCTTATCATCTGCAGCCCATTGACAAATCCTTGAGGCAGGCAGAGAAGAAAAGTTTCTCCAGGAGCTCCCTATTGTCTGAATGCTAATAATTCGCTAGGGGGAAAATCAACCTTAGCTTCACCACAGCTAGGCCTCCACTATCCTGTGAGTCTTCCTTAGCATATGAAACTCTCCCTGGAAACATCCTCTGGCATTACAGCCCCTAAATCCATAGTATAAAACCAGGGTCTCCTCATGTTAAAGGGGCAGTTCTTCTTGTCCAGATGTCCTGTCCCCTTGCTTTAATATCAATAAAATCACCTTTCTGCACCGTAAATTAAAAAATAAATAAATAAAATGAAATAAAATAAAATGAGCTACAGACACATGCAATGCCTGGGTGGCTCCGTCGGTTAAGAAATGAAGTCAAATTGTACAGCTGCTGGGGAGAACTGAATGATGGTTCTTCAAGACCTTAAAAATAAAACGAATTAATATACCTTAGGTATGTACCCCAAATATTTGAAAGCAGGGTCTCACTCTGTATTTCTTCTCCCAAATTCATAGAAGAATTACGCACAACAGTCAAAAGGCTAAACCGACCGGAGGTCCATTGAAGGGTGAATAGGTGATGTATACACCAAGGAATACTACCTTGCCACGCAAAGGACCATAGTACTGATTCATAGCTCAATGTGGATGAACCTTCAATTCACTAAGACAAGGGTAATGATCCAATCACAGAAAAGAATATTGTAAGATTCTACTTGTCTGAGGTATCCCTAAAAATCATATGCACCTACCAATAACAAAATATAGATGCCACTCAGAGGGGAAAGGGAAATGGGCAGTTAATAGACATAGACTGTCACTAGGTCACCATTTAAACATTCTCAAGGTGGAAGGTGGCGGTGTGTGGACAACGGGAATATACTTAGTGGCATACACTGGAGACTTAAAGTCTTTTAAACAGTCGCTAGTATGTTTTCTACATTGAACCACAATTAAAGTCATGACTTAAGAACTAAAACATGTCACAACATGAATGCAGACTCAAAACATACTAACTTACAGGACCCACACAGAAAACTGCCAGATCGAGCCCTCTGTGATCTTTAAATCAATCACGGTTGTACAGTTATTTAAAGTCTCAGGAATAGTAAACTAGGTCACAACAGGAAAAGTCACTGTCACAAAGTTTGGGCAGGTGAGGACAGTTGACACAGCCTCTGGGTTGGAAATGTCCATTTATAGAATTGGCCATTTTACCCAAAGTGATGTAAATACAAAGGAATCCCTCCCAATCAACATTTGGCACAGAACTAGAGTAATACTAAAAGCAGACCATGAAGAGCCACAGAATCTGTATAATGAAGAACAAACAAGGAACAAACCAGGTTTAGAGCTCATCCTTTCCTGCTACTGGGACAAGTCTGTTCAGAATGCTTCAGCCGAGGTCCCAGGCATCGTGAGGTTTTCCGGTCTGGCTGGTAACGAAAGGCACTGTGCTACCTCTGACGTCTCTTGGACAGTTAATTGCTCAGGCTCTGGTAGTTTCCTCTCACACACGTCCTAGCCAATGCTCCGTTCAACACCCAAGGGGGGACCTCTGCAGACGTCCTGAGTCCTCCCTCCATGCGGTGCAGTCCTCTGATATTCCGGTGAGCTCCACCTGCTTTCTACTCCCCAGACACTCAGTTCCGTCCCTTTAACTCAGGGGGGTCTCGGGGCTCTGTCCTCCCTCCCTTACTACACATACACACATCACCCACCATGTTGGGTCCTGACCTCTTCCCAAGGCAGATGCTCAGAACACCACAGAGATCACTTCCCTCCTCTCAGGATCACTGTCCTTTGCTGCCTGATGTTCATTCACTGTCTTCAAAACCTATTCCTGTATTTTGTCCATTTTGGGGGACTTTCAGTTGGGCCATTCTGGGGAAAGCCTTGTTTTGAACATCAAACGGGTTTCGTGTCTCCAGAAAATTTCAAGGAACCCCAGGGGATCCTGGAACTTGATCCCAGGTTACAAGCAGAGACTCCCTTCACACCCAGATCTCCTCCCCAGGACCCCAGGATGGGCGCCTCACTCCTCTCCTTTCAGAATATAAAACACGGGGTGGGGGTTGGAGCTCTGTTTAGAGATAAGACAAGGAGACCCGCTTCTCTTGATGTCAACCAGCACTGGCGTGGCCAATGAACTTGCCCAGCTGGGATACCACTCTGCATGCCTATGCAGCCGGGCCCTGGAGCCCCTGTTCTGACCAGAGGGCTGTGGCAAGGGAGCACAGGCTGAGAGGGCCGTGCCAGCTGGCAGCAGCCCTGCCCCTGCCTCCTGCTCGGTCCAGGCTGTTGCAAACACGGACTCAGACGTGTGTACCAGACGACAGAGCTGGAATTCGCGGGAAGCTAACTTCCTGTCAGCGTGAACGGTCTCAGGCAGTGATGAGCTCCTGTCCCTGGAATGGTGCAAGCAGGGGCTGGTCCTCAAGCAGGGATACAACAGGAGGCGCTGAACTACATGGGGCTCTCTGTCTCTTCCACGTGGCACAGATCTCATGACTACGCTCTGGGAGTGAGAATCCAACTTCATTCATCCGCAAACCCTTCTCCTTGCTGGGAATGTATTGCCACAGACCCGCGGCATCTCCCTGCGTTGGCCCTGTGGTCCTGGGTGGCTGGCCTCCATGCCAGATGGGACACAGCCTCACTGAGGGGACTGGGTCATGCTTCACTCAGCCAGTTACATAACTGGCCGCTCTTGAAAAGGCGCCGCAGCGAGTCACAAGGGTTAGCAAACTAGTTCCAGGTAATTTACGACACTGGGATGCTTGGGGTTCTACATACAACAGACAAGTACAAACCGCAAAAGCATCAAGGGAGACTGCCCAGCCCAGAGACTCCCTTCACACCCGGATCTCCTCTCCAGGACACTAGGACGTGCGCATCCCCAGCTAATGCCAGGCTGGCAGGTCGAGCTGGCGCACCAGCAGGTCTGGCAGGCGTAACCCACTGGGGGCCCCAGCGAGGGACACCCTGCACACCTGGCGAAGACCACGTTCCCCGCCTCGACCCTTCCCTCCCTCGTCTTCGGTGTGCATGACACGGTGACGAAGATGTTTCTCCTGCGCTGTGATGGCACAGACACCACAGTGCGCTTGCGGTTGCTGTGTCCTAGTTTCCTTGTATTTCTTTTTTCATCCTAATCCTATTGATTTGGGCTACCTTGGATCTCAGGCAAGGGAAACTCCAGTAACTAGAAGCTAACTATAGTCAAAGGTTGCCGATGTCTCCCTTTCCCTTGGGGGTGCCAGGCCCTGCCTGCCTTTCCATCTGCCCAGCTCTGGCCTTGATCGCTCGGAGCGACTTCTCCGCATGCTCCCCTGCGAGCTGCCTTCCAGCCTTGGGGCTGGCGCCCAGAGCTGGAGACCCATTTCTGACTGTCTGCAGGACGACTGTGATCCCTGCCCTTGCTCCACTGCACCCCTGCTGCTGCCCTGCGTGCAGCCCCCGTTCCCAGCCACCCCACCCCTGCGCCAGGCGGAGCTCCTCTGGAGCCTGCTGCCAGGGGCAGTGACCCTCCCCTTCCCTGCAGGCGCCGCTGGGAGCCAGCACTGACTGCAGGTCCGCAGTGCCCACACCCTCCCGGCCTCGTCCTCAGGGCACACCCCCAGCTGTAGGGATTCAGGGGGAGCAGACACGGCCCCGTCCCCAATCCGCGGCCTTTCTGACTCAGGAGGCTGACACTCACATGCACCAGTGACGGACACGGTACACTGTTTTCTGGGACAGGAGCCGTGGGGCGAGCCAGGGACAGTCCAGAGGAAGCCTGGAGAGCCAGAGGGCTTCCTGGAAAAGGTGAGGCCAAGGGTGTGCTATTGTTCCCGATGACGTCTGCAGTCTTGGGGGTCAGCATCCCAGAGAAAGACGCCTCCATGGGGACTGCTGAGTCTCTTGCTGCCATTTGACGGCATAGGAACAAACGGTCTGAGCTCCCTCTGGACAATAAGGGGTCTGGTTTCTTCAGGGCGACAGACACAGCCATGGTGACCAGTCTGGGGCCCTGGCTCCTCTCTTACTCCTCCCTCGAGAACCAGGGACACTGTGGTTGACCCATAAACAGCTCTATTTCTTCACCTCCGTGTCTCCATACTCTTTGCAATAGGATGGGGTAGCTCCTCCCATCAGGAGGTGGGGACTGGCTCCCCAACTCCCCTGCTCCCGCTCTGAATCTGTGCTGGATCCATGACTTGCTCTGGCCGACAGGACGTGGTGGAAATGATGCTGGGCCAATATCGGGCATAGGCCTCGAACAATCTTGTGACCTTGAGTACCCACCCTCTCTGCCACCACCATGTGCAGAAGCCCAGAGAGCCTCGTGGTAGAACGAGAGACATGCAGCCCACTCACCAGCACCCCTGGCCGCTGCAGCTAACACCCATCCCGAAATCCACTGACCCGTGCATTGACCACACATGTCTGAGGGAGCCCAGACCTGCCCGACCAGCTAACTGCTCAGCTAAGTAAACAGTTGGTGTAAACTGCCACATTTTGGAGTGGTTCTTATGCAGCAGAAACTAGCTGATACAGGCACCCCACCATTCTGGGCATGCAGGGTTCAGAACGCACAGGCTGAAGGATTTAAGGGCAGGGGTCCTGGCTGGCCTCGGCACCTGCACCGGGCCCTCATGTTTGCTGTTACCCGGGCTCTGCTCTACTGACAGGAGCTGCAGCCACCGCACTTACCACTAAGGTGTGGCCTGTCTGGCAGTGACTGTGTCTTAGCCATCTGGCCTCCTCTACGGTTTCCTGGCCCTACTCAGAGCCTTCCAGCTGCTTTCCATGACACTCCAGGTGAAACCCAACTGCCTCACCAACCCACACAGTGCTCCCTCTTCCCACCCCGCTGCGAGCTTTGGGCATCTCACTACACTCCAGACACACCGGCCCCCAACCCACAAGACCCAACCTGACCATAAATCATTCTCAGCCAACGCCGCGTGTCACTCTCCGCACACTCATGTCTTGAGGCACCCGTAGAAAGCTGCTCCCCGAGGCACCAGAGGCTTCACAAAGTATAGTCTCCCTGGGGCTCCTGCGGTCTGAAATCCCTGAACTGAGGACCCACCATTTAGGGCCCTTCCCAGAATTTCTAGAGTCTACAAAAGACAGAATTCTCTAACTGGAGCTGGGACACCCCTGAAGCAAACAAGAGAAACAACAGCTGGCCTGGGCTGGCCTTGGAAGCTGGGGAGGGCCTCTTCCAGGCCCGAGGAGGCCAGGGCAGGCCCAGACCCACCATGGGCCGGGGCTCGGGGACAAAGATCTTCTACACTCCGTGAAGGGCCCCTTGGCACCAGGGTCTGAGACCAATTGCCAGGAAGCAGTGCTGGAGCCCGCTCGGCGTCCGACGGGACCATGCTGTGACGTCGGAAGAGCATGGAGTCTGGCGTCAGACCGCCTGGGATCAAATTCCAGCTCATTCCATCACTGACCTGCTGCGTGACCCCGGGCAAGCCTCATAACAGCTCTGAGCTGCAGCTTCCTCATGTAGAAGATGAGTGTACAAACAGTGCCTCCTTCCTGGGTGGTGAGGACCCCATGGAACGCTCAGACCAGGGCCAGGCACATCACAAGTGCTGTGGAAGTGAGTTGTCATAAACATCGTCAGAGGCCATGACTCTGCGTCTCTCAGAGCAGGGGTGGAGACTTCTCTGCAGGGACTCTACTCTGTTCCTGGCTCGAGGGTGCTGGGGTGCGGTTCCCAGGGCTCTCCCTTCACTTACTGGGCATTTACTTCTGAAAAACCATTTTGGAACATCTGTCTACTTTTGAGAGAGACAGAGACAGAATGAGGTCCGGTAGGGGCAGAGAGAGGGAGACACAGAATGCCAAAGCTGGCTCCAGGCTCCGAGCTCGCGGCGCAGGGCCCGACAGGGGACTCAGACCCATGCACTGCAAGATCGTGACCTGAGCCGAAGTCAGCCGCTCAGCGACGGAGCCCCCCAGGCGCCCCCATGATCTCTGTCTCTGCCCTGCAGTCGCCCTGAGACTAGTCCCTTACGTCATCCTTTCGCTTCGTTGTTCCGGTGAGTTCCCTGCTACTGCATCACCCCCCGCTCCTCCACCTGGGACGGGCACGGCCCCAGTTCTGTGCGGGGAGGATGCAGACAGAGGATCTGGGATACATCTTTCTGGAGCATCCGCTTTACTCCAGATTGAGCGTGACGCACTCCCTCCTCCACATACGAAAATCACAAGAGCAAGAGAGGAGCGAGATGCCTCAGGAAAATCAGTCCAGTCTCTAAAGCTTCACCCAGCTGGGGACAGGACAGACCTGCAGCTAGGGCGGCCTCTCCTCTTGTAGGCCGTGGCATGGTAAACCCTCTCGATTGGAATCCACTGCAGACAACTGTGGGGGTGTGCACAGTCCATGATCCACGGGCCCCGATCTTCCTGGGCCTCCTTATGCACACAGGGCGCCCAGCCCGTGTCACACACCAGCCCGTGTTGGTCCAGCTGATGGCCACTCTCCTGTACCTGTCCCTGGGCTTCCTCAAGGTCTGCATCTTTCCCTCCACTTCAAAGGCAGGGACGGGGAACCTCGGTGGGCCTCAGCCACTCAAGCGTCCCACTCTGGGTTGGGGCTCAGGTCTAGATCTCACAGGAGCTTAGACCATGTAGCTCTAAGGAACGGAGGTTGACTTATGACTCGTGGAGCCATAAAGACCCTTGGGAATGTGGGCCTGAGACCTTCCTTCCACAGTTCCCAGCAGCCTCCCCACGAGAGTCAAGAAGGTCTCTTCCTCCCGGTGCAGGAACCTGAGCATCTATCGGGGACCAAAGGCAGAGGAATTCGCCCACTTCTGCGGGGGCATTTTTCACCGGCTCCTGTATCGAAATAAAACTTGTACCCCCCTTTGCAGGATATCAATGAGCAAACTCATGTGCCGCCTTCTTCCTGTGAGCCTGTGGAAGACCTCAAACGTCTCTTAGAGGATGGTCACAACTCTCTTTTTCGGTCTCTTTTCCCAAGTTCTACTAACAATTCTTTCTTATGACGGGCCAGTCAAAGGACCACCGCAGATATTGGGGGCACAGGCCAGAAAGCCCCATCGGATTCCTGCTGCCTATTCCCACTCTCATCTGAGGATGCTTCCGGCCTGACATCTAACATCTCCCTGGCGGCGCTGGTGGACACGAGCTTGGTAATTTGCTCTAACTCATTACCTGTTTCCTTTCGTTCTAGAAAAGAACCTCTGATTCATGAGCTGATTGCTTCCTCAACCAGAGAGTCTGTAGGATGGCAATCCACCACCCGTTACCCAGTGAAGGCCCCAAAGGAATCTCTACATATCATACCACTCCAGTGTGAAATACCCCAATAACTCCAATGCATCAAACAGTTCTGCAAAGTATAATGGCACGTGATGGGCCAACCGCCGCACGAGGTGGAACGGATACCCCTTCCAACGCAAAAGATGGGTGTACGTTCCGGATGCCCGCAGAAACGTTTCTGCATTTCGGACTGACATGAGGACTCCAACGGACGCTTCAAACAATCCCCCTTTCCTTCAATGACTGGTTCAACTCCTGGACTGCAGGAGGTTTGTCAGCTACCCAAGCACTTCCATTTGGGCTCCAGTTATTGGCATTCCGGTTGGCTGTTTTTTCCCACGTCTCCCTGCCTGGTACCAAGACTCGTCACTGCCACCAAGTCATCACACGATCCTTTCTCCTCAAGGAGGTTCATATGGGTTGCCCACCTTGGATGCCACGGCCTCTGCCTTTTCTCACTCCCCTCTATGTTCCCCGACTGGCCCACATGGACCAAGACAGGTAGGGACAACTCTACGCCCCTCCTCAGCAGGAAGAAGGTACGGAACACGAGCCCATCCGCCTGCAGCAACCCTAACGATTTCAAGGTCAAAAGCCTTCAGGGGGGATCTGGTGAGGGAGCATGAGGCAGGCTGAGGGCGAGATACAGGCTGGCGCCGGCCCTCCCAGGTGGGATATGTTGTGATCGTCCTCGGACGCTCGTGGAGACCCCGGAACAAAGGGCAGGTGTCGAAGTGCTTGCCGTGGTCGTGTGGGAAACTGAGGCCAGGGAAAACTTAAATTCCCTGACTGCCTGCTGCCCAATGACAAGTCCTTGAAACAGGCAGAGGGACCTCCCTCTACGAGCTCAGCTGCCTCGAGGAGGACATCTTGGTGGGGGCAAAAGAGAACCTTAGCTTCTTCACATTATGCTAACCTCGAGGACCCTGCAAGTCTACTTCATCTCAAAGCCCCCATCGTACAGGCTGGCAATCACACGCCACGCTTGTGCTCGCCGAGATCCACGTGAGGGGTCTCGTGACTGAGGTTTCATGAAACGAGAAGAAACCCCCACCAACGTCTAGCCCCTCAAGGCCCTGGAACCTTGCTTCCAGAATTCCATGGAGACTTACTCTATCCCTAACGCCCTCCCAACCAGAGACTACATAATGAGCGACCCGACACGACCCCAATGCGGCTCGCCCTGCCCGTGGGTCCCATCCCCGTGCGTCCCATCCCCGTGCTTTCATAAAATCACTCGTTTGCACCCAAGATTTCTTCACAAAGTCTTCCTTGGCCATTGACTCTGGAAACCACGAACCCCACATCACCCCAAAAGGTCACCACCTCCACCCTGGGTTTCCTACAACTCCAAATCCAGCAGGTGGCTCTCCCGCCGTCGTTCCTGCAGCGTGGTTAGGTGTCCTGGATCTGGTCCCACCCATCACCCTGGCCACTCTCCTGTGCCTGTCCATAGACTTCCTGGAGCTCTGCATCGTTCCCTCCGCATCAAAGGCAGGGACGGGGAACCTGGGTGGGCCTCAGTCGCTTACGCATCCCACTCTCAGTTTGGGCTCAGGATGGGATCTCAACAGTTTTGGACGTCGGAGCCTCCTATCGGATTTCAGCTGAGAGCCGGGAGCCTGTTTGGCTTCTCTTCCGGCCCCTCCCCCACTCACCCTGTCCTCCCTTTCAAAACAGTTAAGTTTCCTGAAACTTAAAAAACAGAAGAAATAAAGGCACGGACCATGGCTCTCCTACTGTGGGTGAACTTTATTTTTTCGAAACATGTACCTTCCCATGTACTTCCTAACACAGGAAAAGAAACTTGGTACTCGGGTCTGGGGGTGAATGCTGGTTCTCCCTGGGGTCCGTTCCTCCTCGTTCTCTATGTCTTCACAATAACTGATGTTGATGGTGTTGTGGATGCTGGGGTCTTCAGAGGTTCTCTCCAAGGACCCCAGGGAGTATGTGCTGGAGGAGGAGGGGGAGGCTGACGTGGGGCTCCAGGAGTCGGCTGTGCTGGGTGTGCTCACTGTGGTCCCAGGGCTGGGTGGGCGACAGCCTGGCCATTCTGGCACCGCTAGAGGTATCAGGGGGTCTTCGTTTCCGTGAGTCCAAGGACTCAGTCCTTCGTCCTTTCCTGCATGTCCCCCTTTGCCCGATACCCGCTGGATGGATCTTAATCTGCTCCAAACCTTTTGATCTCTCAGTGCCATCAGCATCAGGACACCCTCTTGTCGCGAGTCCCCATGGACGTCCCAGCCGACCTCCCCAGCCTCAACTGGCTCCATCCCCGTCGCTAAGCAATAGAAAACCACCCCCAGGCTCCACACATCTGTCGAAGGCCGGGAGGATTCTTGGTGGACCAAGAGTCGAGGGGCAGAAGTGGGGATCTCCTCAAATGTGTGGACTTTGTAGCCCGCAAACTGGATGCTCAGGCCAATGCCCGTACTTGCTATCTTTAGGTCTTGATTAAAGAGCAGCTGCTCTAGGTCTAGGCCCTTGGGGAAAAGACCTTCTTGGTGGCCGTATTCCATCATATCTAGAAGTTGGCAGAGCTTATCAGCCACGCGGCCACGGTGGATGCACTCGTCCCCCAGCTGGTCTCCGATGACATGCTCTGATATCAGAACTAACATTTTGCTTGTGTTCACCACCTGAAGTGACTTCACAATGGGTGAATTCGATGTCCTCATTTTCTGAGCTTCACGCAGAAGTCCCTGGAGACCAGTGGAGTCCTTCAGACTTTTATGGATGAATGTCACATCCAGTTTGGGTAACATTTTCGACATGCCGCCCCCACCTAAGGTCTTGGGGCGGACGTCGTGGACCATGGGTGAAAGCCCACGAAACATGGTGACCTCCTTAACTACACTCAAACTACCAGACCTAACTACACGGATCCTAACTAACCTATAATCTACACTAACTACGCTAACGGACTAATATCAACAAGGCTAACTACGCTTACTAGGCTACACTAACAATACTACGCTCACTAACTATACCAACCAGATGAACAATACTAACAATACTACGCTCACTAACTATACCAACAAGATGAACAATACTAACAATACTACGCTCACTAACTATACCAACGAGATGAACAATACTAACTATACTACAATACTAATACTAAAGAAAGAAACAAATGAAAAAAACAAAGAGAACGAGGGAGAAAATGAAGAAAAGAGATGAAGAAAAAGGAAAGGTAGAAAGGGCAAAAAAAGCTAATACGAAAGAAAGAAACAAATGAAAGAAAAACAAAGAAAACGAAGGGAGAAAAAGAAACAGATTAAAAACCCAAGATTTAAAGAAAGGGCAAAGAAAAAAAGAAAGAGAAAAGAAACTGGAGGAAAAATGAGTAGAGAAAAGAGAGAACTGAAAAGAATATATGGACCAAACTACACAAAGCGAAGCAGAAACCAAACTAGCTAGGGTCAGCCGACAGGTCACCAAGGCTTCCTGGGCTATAGAGACCGAACAGCGGGCCGAGCCAGGGGCTTATAAAGGCAGGGCCTGCGGCTACCTCACAATGGTGCTTTATGAGGTCAGAGCAGGAAATGGGCCCATCATGCAATCATGGCCGGGATGTCTGCGACCACAGTGTTTCCTCCCTTTTTGTGCCCAAGACCCCTTTACTCAAAAAACATTAAAAGAAACAAAAAAGTTTCGCAGTGGGCTTTTTGTTTCTTGGTGTGGGCTTTTCAAGACTGATATTTCCTTTGTTAGAAATGGAAACCTATAAGATGGGTCAGTGCCTTTTCACTTTGAGTTAAGAAAACGATCATTTTCAGCTTTTAGAGCCCTCGTAATGTCTAAAACTACTCCATTCCTGGTCTCAAAATGGGGCTACAACATATAGGGAAATGCTGTGTTGTGTAACACATGATAGGACTCATTATCAACAGCTATACAGCTCAAAGGAAAATTGCTTTCATCATCTTTTCACCGATACGGTCGTGAGCAGATGTCTCCCCAGAAACCTTGGAGGCCAGAAGGCAAGGGTTGACGGGCTCAAAGCCTTGAAGGGAAGAAGCTGTCCACCAAGAATTCTGCATTTGGGAAACGGTCCTTCACAAATGAGGAAGGGATGAAGACATTCCCGGAGAAACCAAAGCTGAAAGCCTTGCCCTGACCACGAAGCGGCCCTGCAGTGAACGGGGTGCTTCGGGCTCAAACGAAAGGGCCCTGGACCGTCACTCAAAGCCTTCTGAAGACGTCGTCTCCGGCAAAAGTAAGGACACGGACAATGATACAAGCTAGTACTGTCAGGACTTTGGCTTGGAGCTCTCCTTTTTGTTCTCTACGTGAAGACACTGATATATTTAAAAACCTAGTCGGGGAGAGGGAGGGAGGCAAACCATGAGAGACTCTTGAATGCTGAGAACACACTGAGGGCGGACGGGGTGTGGGGGAGAGGGAAAGGGGGGTGATGGGCATGGGGGAGGGCACTTGTGGGGAGGAGCACTGGGGGTTATGTGGAAACCAACTTGACAATAAACTGTGAAAAATAAATAAATACATATAAAAAAATAAAAACCCAATTATTCACCTATGCTTCTGGACACACGGTGCATAAAGATGTAAGTCCGTCATCAGGCTGAGCATCTCTGGACCTATTCCAAGCCTCGGTCCGAAACGGATGGGCCACACCACAGACTGGACACGGCTGTGGGGGGAGGAGAATTAGCAAACGACCGAAAGCCCATCCTCAAGACATGGCTCAGGGTGCAGCTCAGAGAGCCAGAGAGACAGACACAGTGAAACGCCTATGAAATTAGAATCGGAACGCTATGCGAGGGAAGGGAAGTCGCTCTTGAAAAGGTGCCGCAGCGAGTCACAAGGGTTAGCAAACTAGTTCCAGGTAATTTACGACTCTGGGATGCTTGGGTTTCTACATACAACAGACCAATACAAACCGCAAAAGCTTCAAGCTCTCTCTCCAAGGGAGACTGCCCGGCCCAGAGACTCCCTTCACACCCGGATCTCCTCTCCAGGACCCTAGGATGTGTGCATCCGCAGCTAATGCCAGGCTGGCAGGTCGAGCTGGCGCACCAGCAGGCCTGGCTGGCAAAACACACTGGGAGCCCCAGAGAGGCATGCCCTGCAGACCTGGCGAAGACCACTTTCCCCACCTCACCCTTCCCTCCCTCATCTCTGGTGTGCATGGGAAGGTGACGAGGATGTTTCTACTGTGCTGTGATGGCACAGACACCACAGTGCACTTGCGGTTGCTGCGTCCTAGTTGGCTTGTTTTTCTTTTTTAATGCTAGTACTATTTCTTCGGGCTACCTTGGATCTCAGGCAAGGGAAACTCCAGTAACTAGAAGCTAACTATAGTCAAAGGTTGACGATATCTCCCTTTCCCTTGGGGGTGGCCAGGCCCTGCCTGCCTTCCGTCTGCCCAGTGCTGGCCGCGAACGCTCGGAGGGACTGCTCCGCATGCTCCCCTGCGGGCCGCCTTCCTGCCTTGGTGCTGGGCCCAGAGCTAGAGACCCATTTCTGACTGTCTGCGGGACGACTGTGGTCCCTGCCCTTGCTCCACTGTGCTCCTGCCGCTGCCCTGCGTGCAGCCCCCGATCCCAGCCACCCCACCCCTGCACCAGGCAGAGCTCATCTAGAGCCTGCTGCCAGGGGCAGTGACCCTGCCCTTCCCTGCAGGCGCCACTGGGAGCCAGCACTGACTGCAGGTCTGCAGTGCCCACACCCTCCCGGCCTCGTCCTCAGGGCACACCCCCAGCTGTAGGGATTCAGGGGGAGCAGACACGGCCCCGTCCGCAAGACCCGGCCTTTCTGACTCAGGAGGCTCACACTCACATGCACCAGTGACGGACACAGTACACTGTTTTCTGGGACAGGAGCCATGGGGCGAGCCAGGGAGAGTCCAGAGGAAGCCTGGAGAGCCAGAGGGCTTCCTGGAAAAGGTGAGGCCAAGGGTGTGCTATTGTCCCCGATGATGTCTGCAGTCTTGGGGGTCAGCATCCCAGAGAAAGACGCCTCCATGGGGACTGCTGAGTCTTTTGCTGCCATCTGGCAGCAAAGGAACTAATGGTCTGAGCTTCCTCTGCCGCGTCCTGGATTGGAAGGGGTCTGGTTTCTTCAGGGCGACAGACACAGCCATGGTGGCCAGTCTGGGGCCCTGGCTCCTGTCCTGCTCCTCCCTCGAGAACCAGGGACACTGCGGTTGACCCAAAATAGCTCTATTTCTCCACCTCCCTGTATCCACACTCTTTGCACTATGATGGGGCAGCTCCTCCCGTCAGGAGGTGGTGTCTAGCTCCCGTTCTGAATCTGCGCTGGCTTCGTGACTTGCTCTGGCCGACAGGATGTGCTGGAAATGATGCTGTGCCAACTTCAGGCATAGGCCTCGACGAACCTTGTGACCTTGAGTGCCACCCTCTCTGGACCCTGCCACCACCATGTGCAGAAGCCTAGAGAGCCTCCTGGAAGAACGAGACACATGCAGCCCACTCACCGCCACCCCTGGGGGACACAGCCAACAGCCAGCACGAAATCCACTGACCCCTGCATTCACCACACATGTCTGAGGAAGCCCAGAAGACCTGCCCGACCAGCTAGCTGCTCAGCTAAGTAAACAGTTGGAGTAAACTGCCACATTTTGGAGTGGTTCTTATGCAGCAGAAACTAGCTGATACAGGCACCGCACCATTCAAGGCATGCAGGGTTCAGAACGCACAGGTTGCAGGATTTGCACGCAGGGGCCCTGACTGGCCTCGGCACCTGCACCGGGCCCTCATGTTTGCTGTTCCCCGGGCTCTGCTCTACTGACTGGAGCTGCAGCCACCACACTTACAACCAAGGTGTGGCCTGTCTGCCAGTGACTGTGTCTTAGCCATCTGGCCTCCTCTACGGTTTCCTGGCCCTACTCAGAGCCTCCCGGCTGCTTTCCATGACACTCCAGGTGAAACCCAAATGCCTCACCAACCCACACGGTGCCCCCTATCCCCACCCCGCTCCCAGCTTTGTGCATCTCACTGCATTTCAGACACACCTACCTCCAACCCACAAGACCCAACCTGACCAGAGATCATTCTCACGGAACGGCATGTGTCACTCTCCGCACACTCCTGTCTTGAGGCACCCGTAGAAAGCTGCTCCCTGACGCACAAGAGGCTTCACAAAGTACCGTCTCCCTGGGGCTCCTGCGGTCTGAAATCCCTGAACTGAGTACCCACCATTTGGGGCCCTTCCCAGAATTTCTAGAGCCTACAAAAGACAGAATTCTCTAACTGGAGCTGGGACTCCCCTGAAGCAAACAAGAGAAACAACAGCTGGCCTGGGCTGGCCATGGAAGCTGGGGACGGCCGCTTCCAGGGCCGAGGAGGCCAGGGCAGGCCCAGACCCACCATGGACCTGGGACGCGGGGATAAAGCTCTTCTACATTCCATGAACGGCCCTGTGGCACCAGGGCCCCGTGGCACCAGGGTCTGAGACCAATTGCCAGGAGGCAGAGTTGGAGCCCGCTTGGGGTCCGATGGGACCATGCTGTGACGCCGGGAAGAGCACGGAGTTTGGTGTCAGACCTCCTGGGGTCAAATCCCAGCTCATTCCATCACTGACCTGCTGCATGACCCCGGGCAAGCCTCCTAAGGGCTCTGAAATGAAGCTTACTCATGTAGAAGATGAGTGTAGAAACAGTGCCTCCTTCCTGGGTGGTGAGGACCCCATGGAACGCTCAAACCAGGGCCCGGCACATCACGAGTGCTGCGGAAGGGAGTTGTCATAAACATCATCAGAGGCCATGACTCTGCGTCCCTAAGAACAAGCGTGGAGACTTCCGAACAAGGACTCCACTCTCTTCTAGGCTCGAGGGTGCTGGGGTATGGTTCCCAGGGCTCTCCCTTCACCTACCGGACATTTACTTCGGAAAAAATATTTTTGAACATTTCTTTATCTTTGAGAGAGACAGAGACACAATGAGGTCTGGTAGGAGACACAGAATGCGAAAGCAGGCTCCAGGCAGCCAGAAACCCGGGCAGGAGCTCATCATCACCCTCCAGAGCAGAGAGTCCCACAAGGGGCCCCGAGGTGCCAGATCCAACCAGCTCTCTCAGGCGGGAGGATGGCGTCCCGTCACCACCGACTATGCCTGCCCGGGGCTGCGGGCCTTTGCTCCTGTGCTCCCTCCTGCCCGCCGCACACCCCCTCTTCCGCGCCTCACAAGACTCCTCCTCGATTGTTCTGCTCCCTCTCCCTCCCCCCACCCAGTGAGGTTGACGTCCCTTCCTAAAGACATCTACGACACACACATCAGCATGTTCAAGGAGAACTTGGTTCTACAGTGTCTGTGGGTGTCTGTCCCCTCCAGTGTGTCCGTCCCCTCCAGTGTGGGGAGCACAACAGGGTCCACCGTGCAACTGGCATGAAAAGAATTCCATGAGAAACAACCACAATTCCTCTGAATAAACGGGCTTCTCTAAGACCTGTCCACCTACTCTCGAAGCCTCACGGCCATGGTAGTTGGTGGTTGGGAAACGGCACCTCACTCCCTATGCCAACAACAAGAAAATCAAGGGCCACAAAGGGGAACAGCTTTACCGGCATCACTGCCCACCTTCCCACCTTCTGGGAGGCTGGGAAGCTTTTCTGCCATGTTCCATCAGGGCCCTGAAACCTTGGTCCTGTGGGCAAACCCCTCATTTCCTCAGAGCAGGGGACTGCTGTGTGACCACGGCCCTGAGTCACGGAGCATCTGGTGTCATCCTGGGACCTGAAGTTTCTTTTACTAACAATATCGTACTGAGAGACATGATACCCAGGGACATGGCGCCTCAGTGCTTCACCTCTCTTTCGTTTCGTTCACTTTATGCAAATGGGAAAGGGCTGTGTTCACAGGAAGCCTTGTTGTACGAGAAAGAGCCGGGGCGGGTTCTTAGAAAACTAAGGCCAAAACTGAAGGTATCCACACTTATCCAATGAGCACAATGGAGACAAAGAGGTCTCCTGCTACTTGTCCTGGAGCAAAGCTGCCAGCACAAGCCCACACGTGGCCCGCCACACCCTCAGGTCAGTCTGCCACGGACACCCACTGTGTGAAAGGGCCTGGAACCTGAAATGGTCTTCATCACTATCCGTCGTCTCCCAAGAAGCAAACACCACGAGCTTGCAAAGGCACTGAAACAGGAATGCTCCCTTGTGTTCCCAGGGATACAGACAGAGGCCGCCTATTTACTTCTGGTTCCAACTTGTCCTGGGGTCACGCTCTTTCAAGCCCTGGAAATGTGGGCACCGCTTCTGGCTCTACAATCCCTCCACCAGATGCCCCCATCTCCCACTCCCCCAGGATGTTCCCCCCTCCTCCCCGCCAATCTGCACAACTCCAAATCCTCCTCCAAAACATCTCTGACTCCCCCTCTACCAGGCAGTCTCCTGGTTTCTCGTTGGCCTCTTTAGATTTATTTCCTGCTAGAATGATCAAAATGGGTTCCAATGCTGCTGCTCGCACACCTGTCTCCCTGTGATGGAGAACGTTGTGGGAGCAGGGTCATAGCTGCATTCTGAAAAGAGACCAAGCAATCCTTTCCTGAGTCCTTCACAACTAGGCCAAGACCTCACTGGTGAGTGACTCTCAACTCTCCAAAAACGGAGTAAAGAACTTTCCAAGGACAGAGTCACAGACAAATGTTCTCAGCGGGAGGGAGCAACTTGTTTAAGTGCTGAAAGGCCAGGGGTGTATTAGCAAAGCAAGAGGGCGATGAGCCAGATGTTCACAAGGTACGTGTATCCGTTAGGCAGGATGGACTATGCTGCGGAACACATCATTGCCCAAATCTCGGTGGCCTATGATAAAGTTTATTTATGTCTCAGGCTACATGGCCATGTGGCTCTCCCTCATCTCCTCTCCCCTCTGGACTGAGGCTGACGGAGCAGTGTCTTTCTGAAATATTGCCATTGTTGGGAAGAAGGGAAAGAAAACTGGGAAATCACTCACAGGTTCATAAAGAGTATGTTCACATCTGTGTTGGCAGCTCACCAGCCCCACTGCCACGCTCGGGGACAACATCGGCAGTGCTGCAGAAACCTCCAACAGAGCAGGCACGGCGCCACAGGGCACTGAGTGTGGGGTGATGGCAACCCAGTCCCACACCGGGCTCAAGATTCTGATGTCTTTCCTGGGATCGATGGAATCTGCTGAATCAAGTATTCATTTCTAACAAATCCCTCGGGCTACAATGAGAGAACAACAGTGGAAAGGGGCATCTAGAGAGAGCGTCCTCTCCTCTCCTCCAGGTGGCCTCCCTCCCTAAGCTTCCTTTCCAGAGTTCCAGGCTTGACTTTCAGTGGTGGGAGGGCTTGGGATTCCCAAACACTTCCAAAGAGAACTTCGGTCGCAGCAGCAGTAGGCAGCCTTACAGGCACTTGGAGCCTTGGGGGCCACACAGGCCCAGAAAGCCGCAGGTGCCCCTCTGCCCTGGGTGCTCTCATTCGCCAAGAGGAACATTCAGACACAGAATTGTCGGGTCCTGGACTTGGCTCTGAGCACCACGGACAGCGACCGGGGTGCTGCCCAAGGCACCAGAGGGAGCAGGGTGGTCACTGTCCCTGCTGCTCACAGGCTGACTCACAGCCACAGAGGCTGGTTCTCAGACCCAGCACAGGGCGCCAGAGCCCAGAGGGCGCCAGGGTCTCAGCTTTCCCAGTGCCTCATTTTGCAGATAAGAAAGCACCAGTTCTATTTAGAGAGATCAAATGAAAGGAAACAAACTTAAAATGTTAGACACATAATAATAAGGGCTTGCTTCTTCTTTTGCTTTCAGACTCTTCCTTTAACCTCAAAATTTCAAAATAACAATAAGTTTTCTAAAGTTTGTTATATGCATAGAAACTATGCCCTTCAGTAGTAAGGGCTAAAGGGCTACGATATATGCAACCTACTCCCAAGAGGTTCAAAAATAAATTGTGTGTGTGTATACATATATTCTGAATAATAAAGCAAATCAGCAAAAAAAAGAAAAAAAAGAAAGCACAAGTGCAGAGAAGGGAAAGAATTTCCTCAGGGTCACACACTGAGTGGCACCTAGGGACTGGAAGCTAGCCTCTAGATGCTTGATTGGACAAAACGCATTTCCTTGAAACACTCCCAGGTTTTGCCCCTAGAAACCCAGAATACTTGGGCCCTGAAAACTCACAGTGGCACACAGTAGGTACTCCGTGGACACTGGCTGACTGAATAAATGGTTATGCTGAGACGCCAAAACACAAATGTGGAACCTGGGCATGGGCCCCGAATCCTGAATTCAAACAGGAAGTCTCGTTCCTTTGGGGTATGGGTCAAAGGGTATGGAAGGAAGCGGGGGGGGGGGAAGGGAAGAAGTGCTGCCAGGAAGACACAGGGGTGCAGGAAGAGGAGAAGAGCAGGTACGACCCAGAACAGTAAGCAAAGAGGAACGCAGCCACTGGACACTCACCTCTGTGCTCCCGGACTTCCCACAATCTCCCTCCCAATACAGCAGATTAAACAGTTCAGGGGTTTCCTCAGGAAGGGTGATCACTTGACCTCAATCTGGCCAATCGGCATATTCCGCCCTCCCTGGCCACGGTGTTTGCCTTGGGACTACGCATGTGACAGCAGGTCCCAGTGGGCCCAGACCTTAGGGCTGGAATCCTAGGGAATGAGAGGTTCTTTTTCTGTTGGGACACTGACAGCCGTGACAGTTGGTGGCCATCTTGGTTTCCTAATGAAAAAGCCCAGCTGAGTAGGACACCAGCACAGAGGAGAGGAAGCAAAGCCAAGAGGTCCAGAAAGATGATTCCTGCTGATGTCCTCAAGGACCCAGGTACACCCTTGCCTGAAACAGTCAGCTCTTATGTTTCTTAGGCACACAAACCATTCTCTCCGGCATCGTTTGATAGCTTGTTTAGGTTGCTTTGAGTTTTCTGTCACTCACTGGCTATTAAAACCAAAACCAAAAAAATCTCACTTTGAATTCTTCCTTGCAGTTGTCTAAATGGAGCATCCTGGAATGGGACAGTATGGATTTAGGCTAGCATCAAGCAAGACTTTTAGATAACGCTGCAAACCTCCAAAATACCCTGGAAATCCAAATGGATTCAAACTATATCTGCTGGGGGCCGGATGTAGTCTGGGCCACTCACATTACCCAAATTCACCCTCATGGAATTGACCCTGTTAAGGTAACTACTGATGACCTCACTTTAGGGGACACGAAGGAGGCTCAGAGAAGGGAGGTGACAGGGCTGTAGTCTGGAAGTGTGGAGCCGGATAGCAAACCCAGATGCTGCTGTATGTCTCCTAGGAACCCTCTTGGTGTAGCCCATCCATGTGGTAGGGCAGCGGCACCACGCCCGGCACACTGTGGGGGCATGAGGCTTCTTAACCATCCTGTGGCCAATAGAAGACTCAGGGAAGCAATCTGCACGGAAGGCAGGCATGGGACCTTGTTTCCCCAGCACTACTACACCTTCCCAGCTCCCCGAGGACCAGAGTCCCTCTTTCCCTTGCTTTCCTTGGCAGAGTCCTGCTCATGTGACCACAGGACAGTCCCCATTTACAGCCGGCATCGGGAGCTGCTACAAGGGAGGCCAAGAGCCTTCACCCCTCCACCATGCCTGGGGACATCTCGATGCTCGGAGCCTGGGGAACCTTATGTCCTACCTGCACACCCCAGGGCTTTTCCAGAACATGCTGAGAATCTCACTCAGTTTGGAATGGGGATGTACCGGTCACTGCACTTTCCACGTCTCACTCATGCACTCCTTTGTCTGCACAGCGGCCTCCCGGGCCTGCTGCAGGAGAAGCCGAGCTGGCAAGAAATCAGCAGCTTAGCGCTGGAAGGCACACACGAGGCAAGAGCTCACGGCTAGGTATTCTGTGTAGAAAAGACCCACGCCTTACACGGAAGAGGCTCTAGAAGCCCTCTGGGTCTAGAAGCGGTGCTTAGGCCTAAGGGAATTAGAAGAATTCCTGATGGTCAGAGGCTCTGACTCGGGGAAGGTGGGTGTGGTGAGGTCCCTGCCGTGACCTGAAGGCCCACTGCGTGCAGCCTCAGGTTGCCCAGGGAGGAAAAGGCAGAGGCCTGTCCCAGAGGTGTTCATAGACCAAACATGAATGGGCCAACCAGACAGACAGAGTAGCACAGTCGCGATCTGCTCTCGTGGGTGCTGAGTGGAGGGACAGGGCCAGAGATCCAAGTCGGCTGGGGAACTAGGTAAGAACAGAGACATTTTAACGGACACTAGAAGGCTGCATCAGTGGGAGATGTCTGTCTCGAGTGACAGAAAACCCTACCAAGAGAGACTAAACTGCGAAGGCATCTCACCGTGAATGTTTGATGATGGTGTGAGAGACGGGAGGTTCGGAGGAGGTCTGCTGGCTCACAACGTCCTCAGTGACTCAGTGCCACCCGCCTCTCTATCTACCATTAGCAGGATATTGCTGTCGCTCCTTGACGGTTGCAGGGTGGCTGCCTCCACTCCAGCCATCACACCTGCAGAGCTAGCACTCAAGGCGGAAGCAAGGGGGCACCTTCTCAAACACGGCCCACGTCTACGCAGGAAGGAGAATCCCTCACAGACGCCCCCAGTGACGACCTCTCCTACCTCATGGGCCTCCTTGGTCTTCAGGGCCTTCTGGGCCTTGCCCCACCCACCCAGCCTCTCCCCCAGGGGTCCCTCCACCCCCCATCCACCACATCAGGGGAAAGTAAGGTCATGCACATGCTTGGCGCTTCTTGTCCAGATGGGGGTCTCAATGTCACATCCAGCTCACACTCCGACAGAGCCTGAGGTGGGGACAGGGTGTGAGTATTCTTCCGTACGCTCATTTATTCAAAAACTCCTGGTGCCTACTTTGCCGGGTAGTTGCAGTGGAGTCAGGAGAGGGTAGATGAACACAGGCGAGCCATAAAATGCACATTCAGGGCACACAAGGAAGAGGGGATGAGTATAAGCCAGGATGACTGCCCCTTTGTGCAGATGAGGAAAATGAGGCATGGAGACTTAAGGCCACTGCCTCAGATCACAGAGTCCAGACCCTCTGGCTCTAGCATGCCGGTTCCTGGATAGGGCCTGCCCTGGGCATCCTGGGCCTCGACTTACCCCTCACCTCAACACATGGCCTTAACTGAGCTTGTCAAGGCAGAGACCATCACGTTTCGTTCACAGGTTCCAGATGCCTCACACAGCTGGGCCCAGCGAGTCCGCTCTGTAAACACATGCCGACCTGACCCAAAGGCACCCATTTCCACCTGAAGCCACTGAAGAGAATAGGCTGAGTTCAACAGAGTGATAACACAGACTCGGGAAATGAGCTGGAAAAGTGAAACCAAGGATGACCAAATGAACACAACAGTGTGTTCTCGAGGAAAAGCTAACATTCCACACTAATAATTACGACACACGCAGCCCTCCTTGATCACAGGGCCTTTGCCCTTGCTCTTCTCGCAACCTGGAACTCTGCCCAGCACATCGCTTGCTCCCTAAACACCTTTAGGAATTGGCTCCAGCGTCCTACCTGACTTTACTGTTCTCCACTGTATCACCACCACCTTAGTTTCCATATATGTATACTATTATTTTCTGCGTCTCTCCCACTAGACCGTTGGCGACATGAGACTGGAGAGCCCTGACGGCTCAGTCACTGCTGTGCCAGGTGTCTGGAACCAGCCCGACAGGCGAGAGCCTCAGTGAACGTGCCCCAGGTGAGTGAATGTTGCAGACCAGAGAAAAATGACCTAGGTGGTTCTAAGGGCAGTTGATTCACTGTTATTGAGCCCCTACTAAGTGCCTGGCACTGACCTAGCCTGCAGACACAGCAATGAATGACATAAAACAAAACACAAACAACCAAACCAAACAAACCCAGACACCTCTGCCCCCTCCTCCTGGGGCGAAGACACAGTGGAGGGAAGGTAGTGGGCACAGCACGTTAGAAGGGAGCCGTGCAGCAGGGGAAACACAGGACTCAGGAAGCTCAGAGGAGCCTGCGTGGGGCTGGGGGACCTGGGCGCAGTCAGGGCAGGGGTGGGGAGCAGTGGAGGGAGAAGAGATTCCACAGGATCTCATGCTGACTGTGAAGAGGTTTCCTCCAGAGGGGGGCTCCGAGCAGGCTTGGGGCCCTGAATACCCCGAAGGGATGACGTGGGTCATGGCAAGGGAGACTAGGGGTGGGTGGCCCTGTCCCTGGAGGATGGGAAGGCGGGGCTGGTTCCTCTGAGGAGGTCACACTTGAGATGAGGCCAGCATGCGCCTCTCTGACTGACATGACTTGTTCGGAGTCACTCTGACTTGGCCTCTCTGGCTTGTCACCACCTCCTCCCAACCCCGGGAAGAACCCTCCTTCTAGGGGCCCAAGGTCAAAGAGAAACCAACCAAACCAGAGCCCACACCCACCTCGTCCTTTCTGTGTCAGGCTCTGCTCTTCCGGGTCACTGTGTAGCTGCTGAAATCACCCCAGGGCCAGGTACCAGGTCATTTGGGACAGCCCCCGGCCCCAGAGTCCTGAAAGTATCCACACTAGCCAGTCCTAAGCCCTGCCTCGCTTGTTTCCTCCTGCAGAAACCACCGTAAAGGCGCCTGTCACCACTGTCCCTCCTCCTGGGGATTCCTCATGGGCCCCGCACCCCGCACGGTGCGGCACGCCCCTACCTCTCGGGAACCGTGAGTAACAGACTGTTTTCAAAGGCATCGTCTCCTGATCTGCAGGCTTTTCTGAGCTTCAGATCTTACCCGCATACACTTTATTTGAAAGCAACGCCGCCAGGCTGTGCAGACAAGAGTCAATCGAGAAATGGACTGTATAACTTATTGCAACATCTCCAGCAAAGTTCATGTTACTAGAAGTCTTCCCCCCCTGTAAAATGGCAGGTTCTGGAAGAGCGGAGGGCATATAGGAAAGGATACTGAGCAGACCACACACCTGGGATGTCCTCAGGATCTGTCTCCCCAGACCGAGAACTCAGAGCCAGTCTTCACCGAGTCCTGGGCTCTACCACCTGTGTGCGCTCTCTGGCTGGTTTTTCATATTCGCCTTTGAAGCCTGTCCGCTTAGCAGAGAACTTGTCGGCTCCAAACTCATCTTTATAACAAGAATCAAGTGACGTCGTGCACGAGTCGGCCTGTGGCCGGAGTTATTGACTCAATCCGCAGCTATTAGAAGGGCAAGAGTCAGCACAGCCTATTTCAACCCCAGCCGCCTCTCTGGGAGAGGGCGGGAATGGGCGAGTGTGGGAGGAAGGAAGGAGAGGTGGTCCCTGGAAGATACTCGCTGGGCTCTGTATGCTGGGAGCGTGGATCTCCTGCGTGTCCAGAGAAGCGCCTGGAGAGGGAGGGCTGGAGCTGAATCTGGTGCTCACCCCATGGAAGGGAGGGCTGAGAATTTCAGAGGGCTGTGCTTCTGGGAGCAGCCTGACCCTATGGAACCCCACAGCGTAGTTGGCCCCGAGACTGCCGTCCTGGTTACGACAGGGTTCAGCTGCTGTCACAGAGGTCCCACGCGTGAGTTTGCATCTCTCTCCTGCTTGGTCCAGAGGCCGACAGTCCAGGGCGGGCCTGGCAGCTGCTCCAGGAAGCCCCTCTGCCTGTCAACCCGGGAGTCGCCCTGGTCCACACAGGCCACGATGGGGCTCGCGTTCCCAGCAGCAGGACAGGGAGAGAAGCACGAAGGGCCTGATGCTCTCTGCTGGGAGGCATTCCAGAAGTCCTACTCAACTCCCTTCCCATCCAGGGGTGGGGGGGAGCTGCTCACACAACCAGCCCTGCCGCAGAGGATGCTGGGAACGCTGCAGTCCTGGGCGGCCATGTGCACAGTTCAAAGTCAGGTCTCTGGGTACTCGGAGAAGTGGTTAATGCCACTGGGAGCCACAAGGGCTTCTCTGCCGCATCCCTTTTTTTTTGTTTGTTTTATTTATTTCTAGGAGAGAGAGAGACAGCTTGAGCAGGGGAAGGTCAGAGAGAGATGGAGTCACACACTGAAACAGGTTCCAGGCTCTGAGCTGGCAGTCAGCACAGAGCCCGACACGGGGCTCGAACCCACAAACCGCGAGACCATGACCTAAGTGAAAGTCGGACGCTCAATTGACTAAGCCACCCAGGCGCCCCATGCCGCATCCCTTTTAATGATCTCTCCCGGCACGGACCACTCTCTACCCTGAGCTCCTATTTTATGAGTCTGATCTTCACACAAACTTCAGGAAGTAATTCATACTTCAGGAGCCAGTTGAAAATCCACCAGTGGTGTCAAATCACCGACGGGCTCCGTGACTGTCTCACGGCTCCCCACCCAGACCCCACTGTGCATGTGCAGCCAAGGGTGTCTTGGGTAGTGGAAGTTGTCTTGTGGGTCCCTGCTCAGGGGACTCCTAAGCCACCTTGGGGGCCCACACCCACGCCACTTCCTTTCCTTGATTTTGAAGCTGTCGTTTTTGATGCTGGTCTCTTCAGAGGTCCGCTTAAAGGACCCCAGGGAGAATGCGCAGGAGCTGGAGGGGGAGGCTGCGGTGGGGCTCCAGGAGTCGGTTGTGCTTACTGTGCTAACTGTGGTCCCAGGGCTGGGTGGGCGACAGCCTGGCCATTTGGCCACCACTAGAGGTCAGGGGGTCTTCGTTTCCATAAGGCCACGGACGGAGTTCCTCCTCCTGCCCTGCATGTCCCCTTTTGCCCAATACCCACAGGATGCATCTCAATGAGCTCGAAACGTTTCGATCTCTGAGGGCTATCAGCATCAGGACACCCTCTTGTCGCGAGTCCCCAAGGACGTCCCAGCAGACCTCCCCCACCTCAATTGGCTCCATCCTCATGGCTAAGCAGGAGAAAAACTACCCCCAGGCTCCACACATCTGTGGAAGGCCCAGAGGATTCCTGGTGGATGAACAGTTGAGGGGCAGAAGAAGTGGGGCTCTCCTCAAATGTGTGGACTTTCTAGCCCACAAACTGGATGCTCAGGGCAGTGCCCGGGCATACTATCTTCAGGTCATGATAAAAGAACAGCTGCTCTAGCTCTATGTCCTTGGGGAAAATATCTTCTTGGTGACCGTATTCCACAATGGCTACAAGTTGGCAGAGCTTATCAGCCATGCGGCCACGGTGGATGCCCTCATCCTCAGGCTGGTCTCTGATGACATGCTCTGATATGAGAACTAACAGTTTGCTGTGCTGATCACCTGAAGTGCCTTGACAATGGGTGAATTAGATGTCCTCATTTTCTGAGCTTCACAGAGAAGTCCCAGGAGACCAGTGGAGTCCTTCTGTGTTTTGTGGATGGATGTCACATCCATTTTTGGTACCATTTTGGACATGCCTTCTAACCTGTCAGGGCTGGATGCGGGCTGATGTCACACGCGCAGGTTCCACTGCTTGGCCCTGACTCGGGTTCCACGCTGAAATCCCCTCAGTGGCCCTGAAGCCTTCTCCGACTGTCAAGGGCATCCCAGACTAAAGGGACACATCTGCCCTCCCCACCCTGGCACTCGAGAGCCCCCAAGGCTAACAGCATTAGACCAGAGCATGGGGGCTGCCCAGGGGCCTGGCACCCTGCCCAGCGCCACCTTGGGGCTTCTCACCTTTCTCCCGAGAATGGGATCCTCAGCACCCCGTGACCCCAAACTACGAAAGGGAACCCCTCACTTCTCCTGAAATTACATGACTGATGTTCATGATGTTGCAAAATCGCTTGAAAAGGAATCATTCTAGTAATAATAATAGTTTTTTAATTTTACTTTATTATTACTATTGTGACAACTAACATTCGCTCAGCCAGTCCCACAGACCAGGCCCCACTCCAATCACTATACACTCACTGACTCATTTAAGCCTCATGATGTCCCAGGAGGCAGGCGGTACTTTGACTCCATCAAAGGTCTCCGCTTTCTGGGGCTTCTCTGTTCTAACTGCAGAAGGAACACACGCTCACTGGAGCAAACAGAACTTTCCAGAGGTGTGGAAGAGCACCTCCACAGTGTGCCCTGTGCCGCCACTCACCCCCTTCCATCCCTGTCTACGGCACTCCCCTGGCCTAACCAAGGAGACTGGTTCAGGGACATAGTCTGCGCATATAGGGCCAACCCTTTCGATTGGAATCCACTGCAGAGAATTCTGAGGGGTGCGCACAGTCCCATGGTCCACGGGACCCGATCTTCTTCCTGGGCCTCCTTGTCCACATAGGGCACCGATCATGCGTCACGTACCAGTCCACGTTCGGGCCAGCCACTGGTCACTCTCGTGTGCCTGTCCCCGGTCTTCCTGGGGCTCTGCATCTTTCCCTCCGCTTCAAAGCAGGGACAGGGAACCTGGGTTGGCCTCAGGTGCCCCTCTCTTTCAAAACACTTATTTAAGTTTCCTGAAACTTAAAAAACAAAGGAAAATAAGGGCACGGACCACGGCTCTCTTGCTCTGGGTAAACTTTATTTCTTTGAAAGTATTTCTTTACGTGGGAAAATAAGTTTCTATTCGGTCTGGGGTGGAATGCTGGTTCTCCCTGGGGTCCATTCCTCCTCGTTTTCTCGTGTGATGCCGTCGTTTTTGATGCTGGTCTCTTCAGAGGTCCTCTTAAAGGACCCCAGGGAGAATGTGCTTGAGCCCGAGGACGAGGCTGAGGTGGAGCTCCAGGAGTTGGTTGCGCTTCCTGTGCTGACTGTGGTCCCAGGGCTGGGTGTGCGACAGCCTGTCCATTTGGCCATCTCTACAAGTGTCAGGGGGGCTTCGATTCCATGGTTAACATAAGGCCACGGACGGGGTCCTCCCTCCTGCCCTGCATTTACTCCTTTGCCCTTTACCCGTTGAATGCAGATGCGGGTGCCCGATGAGGTGCCGAGGGTTCGGGGGGTGGGGTGGGGAGGGAGCGCGCAGGGCGACAATGCTCAAGCTTTCTGCTCCTAGGCTGGACTGGGCCGCAGGGGGGCTCCTAGGGCTCGGTGGGAAAGAGGCTGGAGCTTGAGGAGGGAGCCCCAGGCATTCACTGGGGCTCTGGCTCTGTGTGCTGATCCTGGACTCTAGGCCGAGGGGGAGACTGCCTGGCACTTTTACCTTCCTCTTGGTTTTCTGGTCGCCGTTGGGCTGCTGTTCCCTTTAAAGAATTCGGCAGTGAGAGAGGGCTCACCGCAGTCCTTTGTACCGCCTCTGTCAGTCCCTGTAGACTCTCCTAGGTTGGGGTAGGACTGTGGCTCTTGGAGTCAGCAGAAAGGAAGGGCCTCACCCTGATGGTGTGGCCTCCACCCTGTGTTTCCCACAAGCCCAAATCCAGCAGGTGGCTATCCCGCCCTCATTCCTGCAGCGTGCTGAGCTGTCTTGGATCTCGTCCCACCCATCGTCCTGGCCACTCTCCTGAGCCTGTCTCCAGGCTTCCTGGAGTTCTGCATCGTTCCCTCCACTTCGAAGGCAGGGACGGGGCACCCGGGTGGGCCTCAGCCGCTTCAGCGTCCCACTCTCAGTTTGGGCTCACGTTGGGATCTCAACAGTGTTGGACGTAGGAGCCTCCCATTGGATCTCAGCCGAGAGCCTGGAGACTGCTTGGTTTCTCTTCTGGCCCATCCCCTAGTCGCCCTGTCCCTCTCTTTCAGAGCAAATCATTATTTAAGTTTCCTGAAACTTACAAAGCAAAAGAAAAGAAAGGCACGGTCCATGGCTCTCTTACTCTGGATTCACTTTCTTTTTAAAAAATAGTTTCTTTAAATTAAATAGGAGTTTTTGGATTTGGTATTGGGGTTCGATGCTCATTCTCCCTTAGGTCCACTCCTCATCTTCTTGGTCTTCCTGTAGGTTTATTTTTATTGTGTCGTCGCTGCTTATTAGTGTCCCCTCGGAGGTCTTACAGGTCCCCAGGGAGACTATGGAGCTCGAGGGGAGCTGGGATGGGCCTCAGGAGTGGGCTGCTCTCAGTGTGGTGATCCTGGCCTCTAGGCTGGCGGGGAGACGGCATGGCCATTTTGCCATCAGCTGAGGAAACCGGGGTCTTCATTTCATGGGGGATCTCAGTGTAAGGCCACGGACTGGGTCTTTCCTCCTCCTCCATAGTTTCGCCGTTTTCCTTTACCTGGGACTTGAACTGTTCTCTGTGTCCTGGTTGGACGGTACTCAACGTGCTCCACACGTTTTGATCCTTGAGCGACATCAACATCAGGACTCTGTGTTCGCTGCCTGGCATTTGTCATTGAAGGACCCCGAGGAAGTCCCAGAAGACGTCCCCGTCAAACGGCTCGAACGCAGTGAGCGAGCAGTACCAAATCACACCCAGGCTCCACACGTCTGTGGGAGGCAATGAATCCTCTTGGTGCAGGAAGCGTCGCGGGACGGCAGAAGGGGGGCTCTCCCGGAACGTGTGCAGTTTGGAGCCCACAAAGCCTGTGCGTGCTCCCTTCAGCTCGCTGTCCAAAAGCAGGTTCTCCAGCTTCAGATCCCTGCGGGAGAGACCACGGTGTCGGTGGCAGCACTCGATAATGGATGGCAGCTGGCAGAACTTGTCTGGAACGTCCTCTGCCATGCGGCCACAGTGTGTGCTGGCGTCATCCAGGTGGTCTCGACTTACGTGTTCTGAAAGGAGGACTGACATCCCGCTGGTGTTCATCACCTCAAGCAACGTTTCAATACTTGAGTGATTCGACATTTTCACATTCTGGGCAAAAGATAAAGACCTTGGAGGCCGGTGGAATCCTGTTGGGTTTTCCTGATGAACTTCCATCCATCTTCTCCCTGTTTAGGATGTCCTGGGCCACCATCTTGGAGAAGCTTCCCTCACCTAAGGTCTTGGGGAGCACAGAAACATGGGTCACCTTACCCTCAAGGATGATGGGCAAAAACCCCTCAAGCACGGAGGGGAAAGGCCCTGCTACATGGCGGGGGAAAGCCCCTAGAAGATGGTGGGGGAAAGCCCCTGGTGCATGGTGGGGGAAAGGCCATGCAGCATGGTGGTGGAATGCCCCTGGTGCATGGTGGGGGAAAGCCCTGCAGCATGGCGACTTGCTAACTGCACTCATACTAACTAGCAGTGGGAACTACACGGATCCTAAATAACAGTACTAATCATAATGATTCAAAATAACACGGCAAACGACACTAACTATGCTGACCAACGAACCGATATAAAATGTGCTCATACCAACAAGGCTAACTATGAGGAAGGGGCTTGGTTCACTCAGTGTAGCGACGAATTTCTTCACGGAGGAAACAACACTCATGCAGATAACCTGGGCTTCCGTTGGTCTGTTTGTTGATGGCAGCTTGGGGATCTTTGAATAAAACCAGCCATGTTTTTGGTGGACAATGGGAAGTGACAAGTTGTCTGCAACTTCATCCCTCCGGGCTGTAGTCTCCCAAACAAGGCTGTCTTTTTTTTTCCTTCTCTTTATTTTGGCAACGATCCTGGACCACAATATTCATTTGACTCCTGAGAAAAATGACCGAATTTATGGATCCATAAAGTGTAATCCCATCATGCAATTAGCTGTGTTTTGTAAAAGGGAGATATTAGGAGATTGGGCCTTTGAGATTTTGCTTGCATCCTTTTGTGTAATTGTACATGTGTCTATGGATGCTGTCAGTATGAGACACTTTCTCTACCTCCAGGTGGGTTTGCTAAAAGTAAGTTGGAAAAAGGCTCTACTTAGCCGGTTTCAAGGCAAGTGCTTGTAAAGAAGTGCGCGATCTAAAACTCAGAGAGAACCTATAAAACATTAAAAAAAAAAAAAGGGGGGGGGGCCTGGGTGGCTTACTCGGTTAAGAGCCCGACTTTCCCTTAGGTCATGATCTCGCGGTTCGTGGGTTCGAGCCCCGCGTCGGGCTCTGTGCTGACTGCCCGCTCAGAGCCTGGAACCTGTTTCAGTCTGTGACTCCCTCTCTCTCTGACCCTCCCCTGCTCACGCTGTCTCTCTCTCTCTCTTTCTCCTAGAAATAAATAAAACATTAAAAAAAATAAAGAAAAAAATGAAAAAAAAAAATTAAACTCAGAGAGAAACTCACCCTGTTGCCTTTCGAGTTCATGTTGTGATCTTCGACAATATTTTGTAAGAAAGCTAATTTCACGGTGTTTGTTTAATTAAAATGGACATCTATCTTTCGAATCGCCAACAGGAAATAGAATAGTTTTATTCCACTCGTGTTACTGAAAGTCAAAGCAGCTATTCGTGTCACTACTGTCACAAAATGGGACAGAGAAGACAAAGCCTTCAA